>CAVNYN010251406.1:0-20740 GCA_963692815.1 Nyctanthes arbor-tristis
ATATCTGATAACACTACTACCATTGCCTCTCCACAGCGACAAAACTCCTTCCTCTCTGACTGTACGAGCAATGCAATCCGCCATCCCCTTGAACCTCCGATGGGGCCCACCTCTCAAAATTGCCATGTTACTCTCCTGGGTCTGCAGCAGCAATTTAGCCCTCTCTATAGGAGCAACAATCGTGTGCACTACACCCCCCATCAATGCCCCCGCCATCAAATCCCTGTGGAAGTTGTTCAACCAATTCGACGGGCCAGATGACACACCTCCGCCACTCTTCCCTCCTCCTCCTCCTTCGACTTCCTCAACCCCCGCCACCATAATGGGCACCTAAAAAAAATACAGATATGGACAGTTTCTTCGATTTCTCTTCAGATGTATAACGTTTCCGGCCTCAAAAGCATGCAAATTCATATATGAAATACATTAATTTTGGGTATTAATTTGTGGTGGTATGTTGATTGGGAAAAGTAAGCTAACTCGTAATGGGTTTTCCTTTTCCTGATTCCGTTTGTGATTTTTTCTGGCTTTAGACGAATGTAGAGAAGCGACGGCGTAAACTTGATTCTGCAAAGGCTGGAGTTTGCAGTGTCTTTGAAACGGAATTTTAGAGTGGGCCTTTGTGCATTTCTTGACTTTGATGGAACACTGAATTTGGATTGGGATACTAGAATAGTATTTTTCAAATGAGATGAAATTTTGCCTTCAAAAAAAAAAAAAAAAAAAAAAATTTGACTTTTTCTACGTTGCTATAAACTATATATATAACTATATATATATATATATATAGACGTGTGCTCTTCCGATCTCTTTTGGCACAATGGCATGTTTAACTCTCAAAATATTCACCTGCGAGAGGGTTGCGGGTTACACCACCACCCTGTCTACATTGGGGGCTGTTTATTGGCCCTCTCACCCTCTCACGGGTGAACACAACTCTGTTTAACTCTCTAGTTATTTTACCATAAAGTATTTTGAACGAAAGATTTATTCCCTTTAGTAGTTATTAGTCATGTTTAGCAATACATGCATATTGATTTCTTGTTGAGCAAAATGCAACTCCTAGAGACCTAGTTGTGAAAATGTTGCTGGTAGGTGTATTTTCTATTGAGATGAGAGTGTTCTGTACTTTATTTATGATCACAATCAATTATTTCCAGCTTAAATTGAGGGAAATATAGATATGGACGTATCTTGCTGTGGACTTGTAATTGCTTCTGACAACAAGTTGAGACTTAATGGAAATTGAACTGTGAAGCGTTGGGCACTTCATTTAAGATCATAATCGATTGTACTTGAACTCGAACTACTCGAAACAAAGATTTGATGATAGAAGAATTTTATTTATTTTTTGTTCAAATGATTTGGAATGTCTCTAAATACTTGGATCTAACTGAATATAGTTTGAAAGATTTTACAGATTCATTGGTAAAGATTTGATGAAAGAATTTATTAGTTCCCAACAAATAAAAATAAACAAGGGAATTGAAGATACAAGCCAAGGTAGAATTATTAGAATCGTTGATCATTCTCCTGAATTGTATATTATTATTATTACTACTACTACTATTACTTTGAAAAAAAACCACCTTGCTTCAACCTTTTTTTCGTGGGGAAGAAATTGGGTCGGATAGGATCCATTTCTAACTAGCTAATTAATTAATTAATTAATAATATATATTAGACAGATTTCTTTTATTAGCCTTCACCTCTGGTTCATGCATGGAATAAGAAACCAGGGCAAAATGGCAGCTTAATTGCATGATTATTAGTTTTTTGCAGTCAGTCTTGGCATTCAAGTGTCAAGTGCTGGAGGATACTTTCAGTGCACATAGAGTTCCATTCGAAAGGAAGCAACCGACAATAATTTTAAGTAACACTTAGACAAGCTACCCATTTGACCAAAATTAGGCAAAACAAAAAGAAGGTGGAGGTGGCGATGGCAGTAGTGGGACTATTATACTTTGGATGTCTTATGGCTTATTTAGAGCATTTACAGATCAAAATCTAGCGCCATGAAAAGCAGTTAGATAATCGGGGTTTTCTCCCACGACTACAGTTTTTGGTGAAAAAGAACTCAAAAAATTGTAAAGAAATATTCACCTCCTACTTCTTCACCATTAGTTTCATCATTCATCAAGCTAAAATTTACATTGGAAATAATGAGTTTTAAGAAATAGTTTAGGATAAATAATATAAAATCAGATATTTGGCTCCAGCATCTTCAATGGGAGGGTGCATTGTAGTAGTGATGTGGAGGAGAGAGATAGAGATAAGTTGATTATTTTAAGCAAATAGGAATAGAAAGAGGTGTAGAGAAAAAAGCGGGAAAAATGAAAAAGAAGAGAGAGATGGAGATAAATTCAAAAATAATGATAAAATAGTAGTGGATTGGGTGAAGTAGATGGTCTATTTGTGGACCTTACACGGGACTCGAGAGAGAAAAAGTGAGGAAAAATAGTGTAAATGAGAGAAAAGTGATTACAAGAAAATGAAAATAGATAAAATTACGGGATTCAAAAACTTTTTTTTAATGTCTCTGTCTCTCATGCAATAGACCTAATCCAAAAAAATGACATTGAAGATGCTCTTATAGTGTCATACACTTGTGGGCTACATTGGTCAACAAAATTAATATGGTATATAGTTACCGTGTAAGCGTTGCTATCATTTCTTCATTTCTTCTTAATAATATTATTTATTTATTGATCGTACAAAGGCAAGGTAAACGAGGGGTTCGAACATTGACCAAGGTTTGGAAAGTTAACTAGAATATTAATACACCACGTAGGTTTGGCCTAATATTAATGATAATTTTAAAAAATAATTACTAGAAAATTAGAAATTGAAAAACAGCCCCGGTAGCACCTCCCGTCCAATTACTTGCTGCGAAAAAAATTTCGATCTTTTGCTGCGTTTCTCTTTCTCCATCCTCCAATCTCCTTTGTTTTTTGCCCCCGACGTATCCATGGATGTACGAGCATATAGATACCTTCATATACGCAAATAATTGCAGAGAGATCAGAGTTGAAGAGATAGAAAGATCGGTCACTTTTGAAGAAGAGATGGCTTTTAGACGCATTCCAACCGAGGCCAGTTTCCAATTTTCATCGCTTATAAAACCTAATCTGTTTTGTGCATTATTAAGTTTTCAGGGTTTAACTATCTGTGATATAATTTTGGGGATTTTTTTTTTATTCTTATAAATTGATGAGTAACCCTCGAAAAGATTGAATTTTTATTGTGTTAATCAGTAATGATTTGGGTTCCTTTTTTTGCCTTTAACAGTTCAACCAAGAAAAAGGTTTTATTTAAAAATTTTGTCAGCCCATAACCTCCTCTTTGTAGATTTTTGTTTCTTTTTCTTTCTGCCGCGGTTTAGGGGTTTCTAGTTTTGTGTAATAGTTGTCTCAAGTCTGAAGAAGAAGGTCCCCCTGAATATTTGATGGATTACTGCAACTGTTTCATGTCTTGATTAGTTAGTTATTCTGGTAGTTTGACATACGATGCTCGCACTTCTTATTTGTTGTTTACTGTGATAGGTTAAAAGGCAGGAACCAGAAGTGAGACAGTTAACCAACTTCGTTGGAAGAACTTACTGTACCTCGCGGGTGACAAGAGGAGATGGAGGTAATATGGCATCTGTATGCTTCTCGGTGGATATTTTTCTTCTGTATGCGCTTGTTAGCTAGCAGTCAAGGAGCTAGTAGCAAGTACTCTAGGACGACTCAGTCAAGTTGTGTGGTAGTCTAACCCGTAGAGTAAAATGATACTGATAAATTATGTGGTGCTCCATATCTTAATGATCTTCGTCATCTAAGTGGTCGAAAGGCAGTGATTCAATTGTGCTTATTGTACTTCATTTGGCAGCGGTTGAACACAAGAGGATGGTAATACAGAATAGCCATGGTGAGAAGCTTGTTGGAATATTACATGAAACAGGCTCTCAAAAGCTTGTAATTATCTGCCATGGATTCCGTTCCTTTAAGGTTGGCAATTGTTCTGTAGAAAATTAGCTCTTGCATTATACTTAAATATTATTTTGAGAGATGATAATTCTCTGTTTCTGTGTGGTTAATAATTGTTAACCACATCCTAGGATCGAATTCCTATGGTGAATCTCACAGCTGCTTTTGCAAAAGAAGGAATTAGTGCCTACCGCTTTGATTTTGCTGGCAACGGGTATGCATAAATGCTATATCAAGTAATACATATAACCGAAAGTGAAACAGTCCCATCCTTAAAGTTGCTCTTGGGTTATCTGTTGTTCTTGATAGTTGCTGAAATCATGTAGTGAACTTATGAATCCCCTGTTTCTCAATGTGTATTTCTTTCAGAACTGGCCTGTCTTCCTTCTTCCAGAAGCATTTGTATTGATTCTATTGAAGCAAAAGAATTTCAACATGATTGTTTGTTTCGAGAAGAAGAATTTGGGATGTCTGAGGCTAGATTTCTTTGTTAGTTTTGGGGCATACTATCTTTTGTCAATGACTTGCCTCTTTTCATTTCTCCTTCATTTGCATTTAGTCCTTCTTTCAATATCTCGTTCTTCTGAAAAATGACTTTTTTTTTTTTCTTTTAGATGAAGAGTAAAAACCTCACTCCTTGATCACTTGGTACATTATTTTTAATACGGAGCTAGCTCAAACGGCCTGACTGAGTCTATATATATAGAAGTTCTATGTGCTCTTGACTCTATTATTTTCTCTACCTATCATATTCCATATACTTCATGAGATGTCCTTTGTCGTTGCCTATACAGTTGTCTTTCTTCTGCTCTAACTTCTCTACAGATTTCTTGATTGCTCAGCATCTCACAATATCTACTGCTAAGCTATTTTACTTTTTCTGTGAAGTGTAAACCTATGATTTCAACTCAAGTGCCTGGTTAACAAGCAGAAATAGGCTTAGATCCTCCATGTTCCTGAGTCTTGTGGAGTGATAGGGACATGGTGGATTGAAACTCAAATTGGAAGCTGAAATCGTCAGATTTTAGAGCATTGGAGAAGTGCCAAATCTATTGTAGAATTGTAATTTCTATGATGTCAGAAGCATGACTTGTCTATGAATTTGATACATATAAGGAACAAAAGAGTTTGCAATATTTGTTGCAATGTCATTGAGTGAAATGAAAATCGAAAATGGAAAGCATTCCTGAGGCCATCCAATGTCCCACAGCTCGTACTTTGCTTAATGAATCCCGCTATTACCCACTCTCCTCTCTTTATTCTAGCGCCTATTTATTCTAGAAGCTTCTTATTTTCCTCCGTCACTTGATGCTTTACTGATTCTGACTAATTCTTTTCTAACTAGATCGCCTCGATATGCTGCTAGTTGCTTTCTTCTTTGAGGGGCTTATTAAATCACTGATAGAGGATATTTTCTTGTCAGGGAAAGTGAAGGTTCGTTTCAGTATGGTAATTACCGTAGAGAAGCTGATGACCTAAGAGCCGTGGTCAACCACTTCCATGGTGAGGAACGATGTGTAATGGCAGCTATTGGACACAGCAAAGGTGTGTTAAATACATATCTGCAAACGGATCTTGTTGTTCTTTTCTTCTTTTATGTCAGCGTGTCATTTATTTGTCTCCTTATTCTTCTTCATGGGGCTGGGCTGGGAAATGTATAGAAGGTAAAGTGAAAGAGTGTTATGGGCATGGGAAATATCCGCATGAGATTTGTGTATGTACCTGCAAATGATTTGCAGATTCAAAACTTTAGTTTTCCCTGTTATGACTTGCATTGAATGGACCCCTGAGTTATATCTGTAGATACTTCTCATCATATATTAGTGTTTGATTCTCATTATGTGTAAAATTTTGGAGAAATTATAATAAGAGGAGAGGAAGAATGAGTGGTGGAAATTTAAGAAAGTTTGAAATGTGTGGTTGTAATTGAATAGTTGTCAAATCAAGGGGCGGGTGGAAATTAAAATTTTTGGAGAATTTGGTCTCAATAATGAGTTTATGTGGAATACTATTTAATCCAAGCAAGAAATTCATGTAAGTCAAGAAAACTACTCCATTGAATTCATATATAAATCCAACGGACTTCCTCTATATGATTCCTTTTCTAAAAGTATCATGTGGCCGGATCAAATTCTTACAGGAGGGAATGCTGTGCTTCTCTATGCTTCAAGGTATAATGACATACCAACCATTGTGAATATTGCTGGGCGCTATAATCTTCAAAGAGGAATTGAAGGCCGCCTGGGTAAAGATTTCCGTGAAAAAATTGAAGAGAATGGGTTCATTGATGTTAAAAACAGAAGAGGTACTTATTATTCTTGTCCCCAGACACTTTTGCATCGCCTAGGATCAAAACTTGCAGAGTCTTGACAATTTTAATGTCAAATAAGTGACATTTGCATTGCTTTACATTTTCAGTTTTCGAAATGACTGAAGGACACTAGCGCCATGTTTAGGGAGAAGTGAACGCTGCTGAATATTATTAAAGTGAACAATGGTGTTGCAATCTTGTTCATTGCCCTTCCTAACCTTGAGAAATACTGCAGACCAAACATGCATTACAAGTTTCAAAAAGTTGTAGTTCTACGCTACAGTTTACCAGAGGAATTCATATGCAACATTCTACCTTTTATGCAGGGAACATTGAATATCGTGTTACTAAGGAAAGCTTGATGGACCGACTAGCAACAGATACTCATGCTGCATGTCAAACCATCCACCCAAGCTGCAGGTGTGGAAACGTTAGTTTTGTTTTACTCCATGGTTTAGTATTGTCCAATACTGTTTCGTCTAACTTGTCCAGACATTGCCAACAGGGTATTAACAGTGCATGGTACATTAGACGAATTTGTACCGGTTGAAGATGCTATGGAATTTGACAAGAATATAATTAATCACAAGTTGCAAATTGTTCAAGGGGCGGACCACGAATTCACTACTCATCAAGAAGAATTGGCTTCTATTGTGCTGGATTTTGTGAAGACGGGTCTGTGTAAGGACGAGTGTGTCATTAAAACATCAACTTCTTCGCTCAAAACCAATAAATTAATTGATTCCCGTCTTTGATTCTTGAATCCATGTGTAAAAAGAAAGCCCGGGGGCACGTAATAATCTTGAATGTAGAAAGATCATGTCCATCAACAGAAGAATATGTTGTCACATTATCTGCACGTCATTATAGATCGAGTTTTTTCTTTTGCATTTCATTCGATTGTCAAGGACTTGAAGGAGGAGATATGTACAACAATCTTTTAACATATTTTGCGTGGACTGAAAGAGACTACAGTTCATGAGAGACCCGTCATAAGATAATTTGCTATACCATTGATAAAATAAATTTTACTTTATTATATACTATTGAAAAGTGAAAGTGGGAATGCCGTAAATAATTCAGGTGCACGTGGGTGTCTCTGTTTCTGAGCTCCGATGAGCTATGAGGTACGGCGATTTGTCGGCGGCACGTTTTTACTCACCCCAATCGTCCATATTGAGACACAGATTGATCTTCAAGTCTCTTTTATTTTTTCCCCCTTCGTTAGAAGTTGATTTTCTTATGGTAGCACTTGGAGTTGGATGTTCATACGCTTGATTAAACATCGATTCTCATACTATTAGTTAAGAGTTCGATTCTCTACACCTACAATGTCTTTGTTATGTTTTAAAAACGAAAAAAGGAAAAAAAAAATTCACTTTTACTCTAAAGTTATTTCTGTAAATATTTGTTAGGCGTTTTTATTTTTTTTAACGATAAAATAGAAATACTGGGTTTTAGCTGTCTGATTAAGAATTGAGGAGGAACTTCCTCTATTTGTCTAATCAAATATCGATTTCCAATACGTGCTAATAATTTCATGACTAAGATGCAATTTCCATAGAAATTAAAGGTTAACTTCTATAATAATAATAATAATAATAATAATAATAATAATAACTAAAGAAAGAAAGAAATTGCGATTTACACGTGGCCATGTGGGCACTGATTCAACCACTGTGATAATCTTAAAATTATCCAAGAAAATATATATATATATATATATGATAATGAAGTGTAAAGAGCTAGTAACGCTTATGCATCCCCGTCTGAAATTCCTTCTTCAAGGCTAGTATCTATCATCACTTACAATTTAGCTTCCTTGTAAAAGGAAAGGAATACTACTAAAGGATTAAACTCAGGAATTATAGAAAATTATAAGCCAAAACTTTGAATGGTAAAATCATAAAACTAAAAAGTCCATTTGAGGATCTTGATTCTGAGATCAACCTTACAATTTGCATTAGAAATGTCGGCAGAGGTTAATTTTTTGCCCTTTTGCACCGCCCCTCGAATGCCATCGCACATTACTCTGATCCCAATCTTCTTCATCTTCAGCTTCTCCATTTTCACACCCACCATTGTGTCCACCGCAATCTGCATTGGGATCCCATTTTTCTTCTTCAGATCTGACTTCAACGAATTCGTCTCTTCCCTGTCTAGTAACTGGTGGTTCAACCCTGTTGTGGAATGGATTACGAACATGGAGTTTGGCAAATTAGTGAAATTTATGAAGGAACCAGAGGATACCGTCACTTGGTTCGATGAAAACAGAGTGATGGACAGGGGATCGTAGTAGAAGATCACTTTTGAGTTGGAGTTTTTGGTGGACAGGGTGAGATTAAATTCGGTGGTTAAGCGGGTGGTGCCGTCGGAAGGGGTGGTGGTGAGGTTAAATTCAGAGATTTTCACCGAGGTGACGTAGAACATCGGGCGGTGGGGGTGGTAAATCACGTAGAAGGCGGCAAGAATAATGGCGCCGACGAGGAGGATACCGATGAGGACGAGAATGGACCAGAGACAAGTGAAGCAGAGACAGCGGCGGAAGTTGAACCGGGGGCGATCGTGGCGGTAACTGGCGGTGGGGTTGGGTCGATAGGGGTGGCGCATGGGGTTGTAGAGCTGGGTTTTGGTGGTTGATGGGAATTGATGGGGGTTGGCGGTGGCGCCATTTTCCTTGTTTGAAGGGTAAAGTCTGTCTGTCATTTTCAAGAATTCCAAGAATTACTGTGTCTTCGTTTCCTTTCTCTTATTCCTTGTTGTGTTTCTAGAGAGAGAAAATGGAAGAAGAAGGGGAAGAGAGTAGGACTGCTTCTTCCGTAGAGAAAAAGAAAGAAAATGGAAGACGAAGGAGAAGAGAGCAGACTGTTTTTTCTGCTACAGAGAAGAATGGGAGAGAGAAAAGACCCTCGAGTCGAGAGTTAAGCGACAAATATGTTCCACCTCACCAAGCGTGGGCCGTCTGGATTTTCTTTTCCTTCTTTTTTCCTCTGAATTTTGGAAAATGAGTTGGAGCCAAATGCCAACGGTGAGTCTTATCTCTTGGCGGTTCTTCTATATATTCTATTTTATAGTTTTCAATGAATTATGTGGTAGGATCTCGACTATTCTACTATTACCCTAATAATAATTTAAGTTACCCCATACTAACAAATCACTTAGTATTACAATTTCAAAAAAAAAAAAAAAACTTAGTATTACATGTAAAGATTTGATATTTGATCTCCCGCCATACGTGGTGAGATTATCGAGTCAAACGCACATATAACGAGATCCGTCATGTGTGCATTTGGCGGGATAATTCCGCTAGATGTATAATGAGAGATCCACCCACATGTGAATTGTTTAATATATAAAAGCCTAAACTAATAATAAAAGCAATTGTGAGATTATTTGTTCTTTACTTGCCTAACTCATTTATGACTCAACCTGTCCTCTATCTTCTTTATTCATTCATTCACATTATACCTCCCTCAATTTGAGTAAGTTTTACTCTTGCAACTTCAATAAGTGAAATTTTGATCATTACACACTAATTACTTTCCCAATTAAGACCAAACATTTTCTTAATGCAAAAGCATGAGAACAATATTTGTGCAACCACAAGTCCCATCACTTAGATTGCAGATCGAGAGAACTTAACTGCTTTATTTTTCGTAAAAATGAGTTGTCACAGTTCCATTTTGAAATTTTAAACTAATATTCTTGATTAACTTTGATTTTATAGATATAAATGGATTGTATTAGTTGAAAAGGTGTCCAATGTTTGTTAATAATAATGGGTAAAGAAGAATGATGCTTTTTCCCTACTGATTTATTGGAAATTGAAAGGGTGAATATTTTCATAATAAATTCTCAAAAAAAAAAAGCCCAGTAAGATAATAAATAAATAAATAAATAGTGCTATTATTCTGGGATATGAATACAATTTACAATTATTATTTCTTAAGGTCTCATCCAAATCTCACCAATCATACAGTCACGTGGGTTTCTTTAGCCTTTTATGTTGGTTTGTATATTTGTATATTTCTATGGTGGAAATACTACTCCATCTGAAAAGTCATTGCTTACAACTACAAGCTGGAAGAAAAATAACTCCAAAAAGAAGCAGCCAGTTTGTTGGAAATGTGGTCAATCAGGTCACCTCAAAAGAAATTGTCCAAACGATAGAGCGATTTCGGCTAGTAACGGTGACGCTAACAATGTGTCTCTCGTGATGGGAGACAGGGACGATGTCTATTGAAAAAATAGACAAAAACATTCTTATGGCAGGCTGCTAGTTGCCATGATAAAGGATGTACTACTGCTAGCGGGTCCACAGTTTGCACACGAGCATTGGCTTGGCGAGTAATGTAAGGTGTGTGGTGGAAAAGATGTCGATGGCTGAGGAATCTCCAGGTAAGCCAAGCAAGGAGATTGCACCATAAATTTCAGCAAAGAGTTTTCGACATGTGCTGTCGAGGTGAAATTCTTAGAATTGATGATTAATTCTAAGTGATATACTCTTTATGGTGGAGTATGATAATTCTCTATGTTGAGAATTATGTAAGTATTTAATTCTCTATGGTGAGAATTGCATGTGACCGTTTGGTGAAGACGATGTCGTATAGAAGATGTTATAGTGATTATTTTATTTAGTCAATGTGGAGATTGTTGAAAATTGACTAAAAGTGTGTTGATTATCAAAGATTTTCCATGGAAAAAGGGTTTTTCAACTAAATTTCTATTTTTATGGTGTTTGATTGACATTTTTTTCCAAGACAAACATTTTCTATCTTTTGATCACATGACCACATTTTCCTTGAAAATATTTTTCTATGGGGGTGTAGGTTTTTCGTTTTCTAGGCAATTCACACTTTTTTTCTAGAATTTTACTTTCAATCAAATGCTTTATAATTTATTTTCTATGGAATTCAATTACTCGTAATTCAATTAATGAGAAAATATTTTCTTTTCAGGTAAATTCCATATTTGTAATAAAACGCACCCTAAATAAAATAATGTGTAAAGGGAAATTAGAATTTACATGGTGTTGGAAGCTTGGAGAAAAGCCAAGATAATTAAGTAATTATCTTGTTAAGGAGATTGCTTAATTAAGTTATGGCTGAAATTTGCAGCATGCAGCTGGATTATGACTGGAATTAGTGCTGGATTGGGTTGGAATCTCCAAGGTAAACCGCCATTAACTGAGAGAAATTGGAATTGAGTTGCAAATTTTGAAAACATTCTTGCTTCTAGCTTCTGGTATTAGTGCTGGATTGGGTTGGAATTGAATTGATGTTCTGGCTTCTGGTAGAGAATGCTACATTCTTGCTTGCAGAGAAAACATGTTTGTCGTCATCACGAAAGGTCTGTTTTTACTTTAGGAGAGGAGATAGTGAGATAAGTAAGCCACTTACTTAGTGTAATGTCATCGTAAGCCACTTAGCATAATGTCATCTATTTACGGTATGATATTTAGTCTTATTTTGGAAGATTTGTCTTCTTGTTTTTTCTTTTCTTTTCCTTATTTTTTTTTGGCTAATTGGCGTTATATAACCCTAACCTTTCATATTATTGCGCGATCTAACCTTAATATTTGAAACTTGATAATTCTAACATCAAATCCCACATTTTTGGCGCAATCTACTCTTTTTAATTTAAAAAGACTATAATACCCTTAATTTTCATTGAATTAAAAATTGATAAATAAGAAATAGATAAAAAAATTTAAAACATATCTTGGTTATATTTGTGAAAAAAATCACTTAATGAAATTTACAAATGATAGTGAACAGTATCAAGTTGGCCGAATCGATTTGCAAGTAGAGTCATGTGGGATCGAATTTTTTATCCCCCTGTTGATCTATTTATTATTTATTTTTTCATTTTAAAATTTTTTTCTCATTCATTTTACATTTTCATTACTTTTAATTAACTAGTTATTGTGGTAGGCACTTTTGATATATCACGCTCCACATGATTGCTGATCATAAAAATACTTTTTTATTCAAGTGAGTTTGTATAAAGTTCACTGAAACA
This sequence comes from Nyctanthes arbor-tristis, assembly GCA_963692815.1. Taxonomy (NCBI): domain Eukaryota; kingdom Viridiplantae; phylum Streptophyta; class Magnoliopsida; order Lamiales; family Oleaceae; genus Nyctanthes; species Nyctanthes arbor-tristis. The sequence continues at coordinate 12,301 of CAVNYN010251406.1, forward strand.
CTATCAATACATATCCAATATAATACAACAAAAAATACCCAATTTTCCGTGAATTCAATAGGGACCTTATGAATGGAGATGTAACATCCCGTATAATTCATCTATTTTTAATAGTGACATCTTTGAAATAATAATTGGTCTTGATATTCAACTATAAGTTATCAATGAATAAATCTTATAATTGGATGCCTAGTCGAGACATTTTATAAGGATTTGAAGACATTTTTGGTTTGGTTGATGATTACTCGAATGTATGTCAATTACCCCATCGGTTACAGAAAATTGCTAAAAGAACGATTAAGTTTAATCAGGTAGTAAATTTTAAGACCGAAAAGATGCTTAAGGTAAAGATATGATGTCTCACTAGTATAGTTGGAAATACCAGGACTTAATTATAGAGTTCAATAGGTAAAGGGGTTTACTAAGAATTAAAGGGAAAAATCTCATACACTTATATCCAATAAACTCTTCCCACATGAATTGAATCCATAACCCACACTTGGCATCTTAATTTACTAAGAAGAATTCTTATCCCTCTAATTTAACTCATTGCTATAGGACAAATGGGAGTCTTTGTATTGGTGGAACTCAAAAATCTTTAGAAAACAAGAAGGAAAATTCGTCCATAAATTGTGCATGGTTTTGAAAACTCACAAAAGACCTTCAAAAGCTCTCTTTTATCTCTTCAAACAAGGCTTAGTTTATATACATATAGAACTCACATTCTAAAGGCTATTTTGCTTAGATATACTAAGGAATTGAAAGTGTTTTCCACTCATTAACAAATTTCAAATTCAAAGGTATAAGAAAATAAGGTGAGTAATTCATTACTTTGGTTTATTTGCATTCATAAGTTTCAAGAAAAGATATGTGTTTTGGTTATTACTAAAGTGATTTCTTGCATAAGAAGTACTATAGTCCCTCTACCCATTTTGTATTGTTTGCTTTGATTTGATCCATGTTAATTGTTATGGATTAATGAAAGTTTGGAAATCCGGTAAAAGCTAATCGGAAATTGTTATGAATTTATTGTGTTGTCATTACCATATTGGTATTTGAAAGGCAACGAGGCGCCATGGGTAGTAGGAACTTCTAGTATTTTGGGCCCTATAATGTATTCAAAAAGGTTTGTGCATCTTAACGTTCTTAAGATTGTAGCATGAAATGATTTCTATAAACCTTTGGTAAACCGAAATAATGTATTACTCACGGGATATTTTATCGTGTGTTATGTTCTTTATGCAAATACTACAACTTTAAACTAACTAAAGAAGACAAACAATACTACTTCATCTAATGAATAAAAGAGAATTGATTGACAAGTCGTGCCCCTCGATTTTGACAAGAGTTGTAACAAGAAATTGTAATGCTTCCAGTATATTGATTTAGTAACATAACTTTAACTCATGCTTTTAATTGAGGGGTTTGACAGAAGAAGCATCTTTATGGTCCGCAATCCCATAGAGTATGATAGACCAGAAGTACCTGTGTCGATCCATTCGCAACAACTATTTAATTAAAATAAAAACTGTAGACTACATAAATGAGAAAAACTTATTAAATAAATAATAATATAGATTGATAGACCGATCGAAAATCTCATCCACATCGCTTGACTAATATGTCGATTCGGTCCACCCTATATGCTTTAAACATATTGTGAAGCAAATCAACCCAACATCATCCCTAAATTTTCATTGGTTAATTTTTTTTAAATATAACTTGTATATGTTTTTTTAATTATTTATCTATTTCTTAATTTATGAATTTTAATACAATTAAAATTTAAGGGTATTATAATCTTTTTAAATAAAAACGTTAGACTGCACAAAAAAGTGAGATTTGAGGTTAGAATTGTCAAATTTGAAAGGTTGGGGTTAGATTGCACAATAATGTGAAAGGTTAGGGTTAGATAGTGCCAATTAACCTTTTTTTTTCTTTTTATTACAAACTATAATAATATGTAAAAGTACTCTTATATAGAAAGGAATCGAACATGAAACTTCAAAACGGGCTATACCCGAACCAAACTGGCTAAACTCTCATTTGCCAGATTTGTCTTGTTATTATTAGATGGCAGTAAGAATGTAAAAAACCAATTGGGCTACCATGGATCACGTTGCATGAGTCCAACCCAAACAAATCGCAAGCGGTGTGGTGTTAGTCCTTGTGGAGCAAAAGTCTCCCTAATAATGTTTCTAGTTCTGCATTATTTTTAGTGTTTTTTTTTTTTTAATTTTTTCCACTGTTGATATATATGGATTTAACGGTATTATACTTACGGTTTGTCTATTTGCATGAACATGGTATAGAAAATGTATACACACACCTGAATTTACACTCTCTTAAAATTTGTTATTTTAAAGAAGATGATTTTAAGCGGATCTACAGGATGTGTACGAATCATGTACACCATATACGTACAAGTATGGGTGGGCGTCGGACGGGTCGAGTCGGGTTTGGTCCCATTCCGATCTCCCGACCCGACACTGAGTCGGGTTGGCGATTTTGGGACCGAGCCGACTCGATTCAGTTCCATAACCCGACTCAACTCGGGTTGACTCGGGTCTCGGGTTGGGCCTGCCCAATATCGGCCCAACTTGAATTTCAGCTCAGAATTGAAATTGTGGCCTAGAATTTCGCCAATTTATTTTTTGGTATATTTCAATGAGATTCAAGCCCAAAAAAATTAAAAATCGAGTTTTGTTATTTTTTTGGGTACATTTCAATGTGATTCAAGCTTAATAAAACTAGACAATAAACTTACTTGTAACAACTAGCAATTAATAAGGCAAAAAACTTGTAAGTTGAATTTGAAATGAGCAAAAGTCAAAGTGTTAAAACCTATTTCATTAGTCAAACACGTTTTAGAAGAGAAAAAAAAAAAAAAAGAAAAAAGCATAATCTCGTGTTTAACCCAAAAACCCGATTTGGGTTAAACCCAAAATGGGTCATCGGGTCGGAGCCCCGCGGATCCGGCGGTTCTAGAATCTCCACCCGACCCGACCCGATTAGGTTCCTTTGTCCTCAAACAGCTTCCGACCCGAATGAACAGTAACCCAACCCGACCCGGCCCGATACGGGTCGGTAGGGTCAGTTTGGCGGATTACCAGATCCGATGCCCGGCCCTACGTACAAGTAGAAAGGTTAGTCTCAATCTCCCGTCATACATTTAGTGAGATGATCCCGTCAGACGCACGTATAACAGGAGATCATTAGATAACTTACATATGAATTGTCCTATAGACATATGGCGAGAGATCAGTTTTAATTCAACCATTTATGAGAAATAATTTGATGAGCAACAAAACATATGACATGCGCTAAGCAATCACTTTCGTGACCATTAAAAGATGTTAATTCCTTATTAGTTATTATGCTCATTACACACCAATCGCCTAATTGTTGCTTTAGCAGTTTCAACATAAGCTACGGAAAATTGTGTCTCAACGTACTCGCTAAATCATAACTACATTCCATCTCTCTCTGTATGGGCAAAGGTCAATTACTCACATTTACAAGATATCTTTACTTGCACCCACATTTACGGGCATGTGCCCTAAATGTTCCCCTAACACCAAACCAAGGGTCCTAACGTGCCCCCACTACTCACAATGCAAAAACAACAAATCGAGTCGAGGTGGACAATGACAGAAACAACAATACAAGTGTTCCAAACTAATAATAATCCCCAAGCTTTTGCACTAATACATTTTTTTTTTTTTGAAGGAAAAAATTAATAATAATAATACTTATACCCATTTGTTACAACAAACAATAATAACAACGTTATTATAATTTAGCCAAAAATTAGGATAAAAAGCAAACAAGGACGGTTACGGTCAAAATTATTTTTCTACATCCGAGGAAATTGAAACGAGACACAAGAACCTAGGCAAGCATGACTTGGACTAGTATTCCGAAAATTGACCAAAATGCCCATACAATGCATTACCATCATCAACAAGCTACAAACAACCACGTGGACAGAGTAAACAGACCACACACAAGCTTTAACCTGCCAACCCCAAACTAACCAAAAATTATAAAACAACCCCATGAAGATCCAATAATATTACTTTCCAGTCCTTCTGCCAATCACATCTTTGTACCCATAACTAACAAAAATTTAAAAACAACCCCAATAAATGTTATTATTTTCCACTTGCTCTGCTTATCATATCTTTGTACCTGATAATGGAATCCAACCTCTGAAGCTTCAGCTGCTCCTTGAATTTGTTGATGAAATCATCAGCTTTAGCATCCACCTCCTGGTCCTCCGGAAGCTTACTATTGCTCGCTTTTTCTCTCGTCGTCGTCGGCCGCCTCGCCTCCACAATGTCGTCCTCCTCGAAATGCGAAAAACTCGACTTCGAGCTAGCAGACTTCTTCATCTTCGCCGGAAGTTTCACCGGGGTCTCACCGGAAGCCGGCTCAGTATCTGACTTGGTGCGGATAAAATGAGTGCCAGTAACTTCACTGTAGACCTCATTCATGCTCTGCTGCTCATTTTTCTCAGCTTTCTGTTCACGCAACTCTTGAAAATCCAAATTGGTTACCTTTTCTTCCTGAAAAGTGGAATGGGTTTGCGTTTCTTGGAGATCTTGCTGGAAAACATACTGGTTCTCTCCCGGTGTGGTCTCGAGATTTTCTTGGAAACTTTCTTGGTGAGACGGCCGAAAGAAATACTGCGAGTGCTGTTCAAAATTTTGAACTTGAGGGGATCTCTCAAGATTGGGAAGGGGGTCTGAATCTGTAACTGTTTTCTGGTGGGCATCTGGAGATCTAGAGAAATTGATGGATTTCAGGCGCTGAAGAACAGAAGGGAATCTTGAATTATTTGGGCGTTGAACTTGAGGGTCACTCTGAGTAAAATTTGAATCGGTTTGCGGGGGATTATGGTTTTGTTTCTGGTTTTGGTTAGAGGTGAAAACAATGGTGCCTATTACAAGATTGAGGAGCACAAAAAGAACAGTGGGAGTGAACCAGCTATTCATGGATTCCCATATCGAAGGTACGGCAGATGCAGCAGACTCTTCAAACATTGTCGTTTCCTCTGTAGACGAGAAAAGAAAAATGAGGGTTTTGTTCTTCTTTGTGAGAGTAAAATTTGCACAGATATGAGAAAATCGGGACAGTGCCGAGTGTGGAGGTCGGTCGCGGGGGGTTGGTGTCGGGTTAATTAAATATATCCCAGTAGCTTATACATGGAATAATAGAGTTGTTTGTAATTTACGTTCTCTACAATATATATACATGAAAAAAAAATTACTACTAAAGACTCAACAATTTAAACTATCACCAACTACATATTCTTTAAAAATTCTTTTTTTTGGGTAACTAATAAGAGTTTGATTTGTTAATAAAGTTTTTAGTGAAAAAAGTAATCATAAAGAACAATCTAATAATCTAATAAAATCTGAAATGCCAGAAAGGTCATTGAATTCACGTATGTTAGCTTTTAAGAACCGCAATGTGGGATTAGAACCGAAGAAGAGTATATGGGGGTAAATTTCACAAAAGCTCTCTAACATTTACAAAATGTATCATTTTCACTCTATCGCAAATGACGAATAATATATCGCATGGAGCATTATATATAGATATCTAGGTATCTTTTATCGTCTTCTGTTTACCTCACAAACTCTTCAATTAGAAAAATTGTTTAAATTTTCACAAATCGCATTAAAAGAAATAGATGGTGACAATGCAAGGATGATCAAGGATTCCAAGGGATTGTGGGGAGAAAATGAGTCTCTCGCTATTGATGAGATTTGACAAAATAGAGTTGTTAGTCCGGCGTGTAAGAAATATAAGAATATTTATTATTTTTTATTTTATTAAAAGAAAAACATTTTGTTGTTTTTATTTTTATTTAATGGGAGAGGTAAGAAAAAAAGTCATTTTCTTTCCCATTCACGGTTAAAATAGATAGATTCCGTTCATAATGACCTTCTGTGAGAATTTTTAACGGTTGAAAAAAATAAGTTAGGGATCCTTTGTGAAATTTACCCGAGTACATGTCTCGAATTTATGCATATGGAAAGCTTTTGACCACATTGATTATTACTCTTAGACTCTTAGTCCAGTTTTTGTAATCCTGATAAAGTTATTATTATAGGGTTTATAAAATGAGTCCTTTTTAAAACCCCTTGAAGGTTTTTTAATAAAACTTCGCAGCTTGTATGGCATGTATGGATACACATCATATATATTTATCTATACACAACACCGAGTGAGACGTTTTGTTATGTTTTGTTACAAAATTTTTGGAAAGTCTTTAAAATTTTTCCTTAGGGCATCCCCAACCCATGCTTTACTCCATTTTGTAGCACAAAACTCCACCCAACGTGCGCTAAAAGCACACGGTATTTTGCAACTGCTACAGTGGTGCACCATATTTGGTGCACTACTGTAGCAAATGCTATCTTTTTTGCAGTTTCGTTTATTTACAGAAATGCCATTGAAACTATTTTTTTAATTTTTTTAACATTTGACGTGTTTCTTCATTTCTTCACATATTTTCTTTTTATTTTTTTTAACATTTAACGTGTTTCTTCGTTTCTTCACATATTTTCTTTCTTTTTTTTTAACATTTAATGTGTTTCTTCATTTCTTCACATATTTCCTTTTTTTTTTAACATTTCATATGTGTTTGTATAAAATGTTAGTCTAATTACGTTCGGCTATTAATATAATGCTTAATTATTCATTTTTAATAATATATTAATGGTTGGAAATAAAAGAAAAATAGAAAAAATTAGTTATAGAGAATGTATAGAGTATGTGAGTTGGAAAAATTTTTTAAAATAAAAATTGCTGTATTATATCAGTGCTGATTTTAGGTGCTTTATATGATTTTTTTTTCCATTTTACAATTTTTTTTTTGAGATTTTTATTACTAGATAGTGAAAATGACAGAAAGAATAATTATGATTGAAATTGTTACCACCTATAATTTAGGGAAAGAAATCAAATTGTAATCAAATTCAAAAACAATAAAGTTTTCAAAAAGAATACATGGGAATCGACTTTTTCAAAATTAAAAAAAGAATTAATAATAATAAATAAATTAAAGAAACAAAAAAAAGAGAGAAAAAAAGGTGGTATAAGTATAATTAAATATGGTAGAATAGCAAATATTTTTCGTGTGGGGTGTATTATTGAAATATAAATAATAAATAGTGTACATCTTTTAATTTCTTGTTTAATTTGTTAATGGAAAAAAAGGGCTTCATCTGATCGGCACGACGAAATACAGCATACAAACATTTGTCGTGATTGTTATGGTCTTATCATGATTTTTTGCACCTAGTTTTTTCATTTGTTACCATGTTTTTTTCAGTTGTTACTACTAACATTTGTCGCCTTGGAGAATTTTTTTTCTTTGAGGTGTTTGTTATCCTTCTTTTTCTTTTTTAATTTCACATGAATTTTTTTTCGTGATTGTTATCATTATTTTTGTTTTAAATTTTACATGAATTTTCTTTTTTAATTTTTTTGTGTAGTTGTTACCATTCTTTTTTTTCCTTTTTTTTTTATCATTTTAGGTGCTTTATATGATTTTTTTCCATTTTACAATTTTTTTTGAGATTTTTATTACTAGATAGTGAGAATGACAGAGAGAATAATTATGATTGAAATTGTTACCACCTATAATTTAGGGAAAAAAATCAAATTGTAATCAAATTCAAAAGCAATAAAGTTTTCAACACGAATACATGGGAATCGAGTTTTTCAAAATTAAAAAAAAGATCAATAAGTTATAATCATATTAATTAAGAAAAATCGGTTACAATTATGTAATTCCAATGTGGAAATTTAAAAACTAATATTAAAATAAAAAGAAACAATAATAATAAATAAATAAATTAAAGAAACAAAAAAAAAAAGAGAGAAAAAAAGGTGGTATAAGTATAATTAAATATGGTAGAATAGCAAATATTTTACGTGTGATATGTATTATTGAAATATAAATAATAAATAGTGTACATCTTTTAATTTCCTGTTTAATTTGTTAATGGAAAAAAAAAGGCTTCATCCGATCGGCACGACGAAATACAGCATACAAAGGCCCAGCAAGAGATCATCAACTTTGCGGGCCAAAGAGCAAAACAAAACAAAAGTACACAAGGCCCGCAAAAAAACCAGCCCAACCACAAAACAATAGAACAAGAAAGACAGAACACAGAGACAACAAAAAGGAAAACACGAAGGCACTAAAAAGAAAAATAAGGAGGTAATGTGTTTATCTGGCACAAATAAGTAATATGGATTTATTGGCAATCGTGGTAGATTTGAAAAACAATAAATTATCAAGAGAGAGGTAGAAAAATTTTAGCAAAAATTATATATACAATGTTTACAGAATCGTGATTATATAATTTAAGCTCAAACTTAGCTAGGTTAGGTTTCATTCTTTAAGCTCGAACCCAACGCA
>CAVNYN010251448.1:0-21541 GCA_963692815.1 Nyctanthes arbor-tristis
GGACGCTATGATACTGCCTATGCTGGACGAGATACGGGAAACGCCGGGAACCATGATGATTTTGAGCAGCGTGGCAGGTAAGGCTCTTTTCTTGTTCTGTTGCTTAATTAGGAAAACTGCATGTCATTGGTCATCAAGGAAACATGCATCACTTCAAATTTTGAGGCACTAGTTCGAGTTAATAACAAATTGTTACCTTACAAAATTGGGTATGCATGGTTTTGCAAACCGCTTGATGTCTACGCAGTTAATTGGAGTCTACTAACGCAAACCCCTTTTAAATAATTTCTTACACAGTCTTAGAGCTTGTTTGATCCTATTTGTTTGAGGAATTTATAATGAGGAGAGAGGTAAAATGTGTATTGGAAATGTAAAAATGTGTGAAATATGTGGTTGTAATTGAACAATTGTTAAATCAAATATCAAATCAGCGGTAGGTAAATTTATAAATTGGGAGAATAAAAGAGACCAAACAAGCTCTTATTCCACTTTCTTCTTCGTTTTTAATTTTATTTTATTATTATTATTATTATTATTATTACTACTACTACTATCCCCTCCATTCCATAAAAATGGTCCGAGTTTCCTTTTTGTTTGTTCCAAATTATTGTCCACTTTTGTTAGTTAGAGGTTGTTTGATTCTCATTATTTTCCTTTTACCTATCACTGGTTTGACATTTGATTTGACAACTACTCAATTACAGCAACATATCTTACCTTTTTACATTTTCAATACATATTTTATCTCATTAAAATTTCCCCAAATTTGGACAAATAATGAGAATCAAACAAGCTCTTAGTTTTTTAATTTTTTTATTTGCCCCTATTTAATGTGCATTGATATTAACAAATAAGAACTAATAAAGTTGAAAAACAATTAAATAAAGTGCCATATTAGAAAAAATGTTTTTAAATTCTACTTTTCCAAGAACATTAATGGATTTTCTTAAACTATGTGAAAAATGATATGGGACTCTTTTTATGAAACGGAGGGAGTATTATTTTTTTTGGGTGCTAGATTGTATATGCTGGCATGAGTTAAGAGTTCAATACCTCTTGCATTATATTGCATTATATCTTTCTTGCTAGTGTGTGTGTTTGTGGTCTTACATCTGTTACATGGTGTATGGTAGCAGTAGATATGGTGCTCAGCAGAACCCAAACCGCAGTCGCAGTAGAAGTCCCTATAGAAAATTATAATCTAGGAATTGGCGAAGGAATTTGCCCCAGTTACAAAGAGGAATAGGATGAAGTATCATTCTTGCCGGAGGCCACATGACAACATGAATGTCGACTTCTGACGGTGCATTTTTTTTCTTCGTTGTATTTGTTTCCCCTGTTGTATTCTTTGTCCTTTCAACTTGTCATTTGAATATTGCCTAGCTAGGCACTCACGGAGATTTATACCTACAATGGTACACCAATTTCGTTAAAATTGTATTGCAACAGAGTAAAGCATTTTGTTCGATGAATTTGGTATTAGTTATACAAATCTTTATTATGCATTTCCCCTCCTACGTTTCAGTTATTTGCATGTACACTGTATTTTCTTCTACCCCATCTACCATATAGACTTGAGATTTGGAACAATGGGGACTCCAATGCGTGGATGATTTGAACTCGGAAGGTTTCTGTAGACCAGTGTTTTAAAAGGCGGAAGCCTTTTCTGTTCTAAGAATTTCCTTGATTCTGCCTTGGAGTTCTTTTGAGAAAAATCTTCAAAGCTTGAAAGTCATGCCCCAGGTTGGCAATATATAATCTGCGGCAGCATATGTCTCCCTCCAAACACGCCTGATGGTGATTCTATATGCTCTAATATGGGTCCTTATCTCAGTTAACAATATATTGTAAATGCTACCTTTCCCTTTTAATGAATAAAGAGGAAATGCTGCTTTTGATTCAGTTTCAACTTGTACGTTAAACATCTTCCTAACAAGAAGTATTGCTTGTACCTCTGCTTCAACTATAGAGACCAGTTCCAGCTTGGAACAAAAAGCAAATATAGTCTGCCCTTTCGAGAATACCACCCAAAGCAACTCCCCCATTGATTCAGGCTCCCATCTGTGTTATAAGCTCTAACAATGGAAACTCAGGTTTTTCCCATGAAACAGATCGGAAGAGCGTCGTGTGAAATATTGGTCAGGGACTCCATTGTTCACTAACACAGACCTGCATAATTTCATCAACAATAAACTTTGGAAGCACTTCGATCTAGTCAACTTCCAAGGTGCACCTCAGACACGTGGCATTAGGAACCCGATTATTAAGATTCATAATAATTGCAAGAATTTTCATTAAATTGGCAGTTGACAAATAGGGTTCCATGAAACTAGAACACCTCCAGAAGAAGAAGGCGCACACAAATTGCAGATCGAAGTTGATACGATCTCCCTCCAATAAAGAGTGTCGGGTTGAGTATTCATTTTTCATCTGTCTCAAAATATAAGTCACTTTTCTTTTAAAAGTGTAGTTAAAATATTATTTTTTTTTATATACTCTTAATTAATGTGCATAATAATTAATAACAAAATAAGATTATTAAAGTGAAATAATTAATAGAGTAGGAAAATGATCTTAAACTTACTTTTTTAATACTATTAAATAAATATTTTAATCTTTATAATGAATACGGCTATCTTTGTAGGACCGAAGTGGTACAAGACTAATAAATTAGGCTAGGTTAAGGTTGGTTTTCGGAAGTGCAGGACAATTGACATGGCCTTTCTTGGTGTAATGTTGTGAGTTACAGGAAAGAAAAAGAAAAAAAAAAGAAGTAAAAAATTAGATGTTGACGCCTTGTAAGCATTGAGGCAATGTCTCAATAAGTGTGTGCATGCCTCAATCTTGGAGGCGTATGTCTGGACCGAAACTGCCTCAATCGTGTCAATTTTTGCATGCTAACATGATTCACTGTCAATTGATGTGGTGTATTTATATACGCGTCACACCACTCATGCATATGGTATTATTTATGACACTTGAATAATAATCAGTTCTCCGAGTATTGGAAGGAACATTATCGCATAACCAAGTAATAATTACATTGGTTTATCAAACAACTATTAAATCATAGGTCAGATTTCGAAGACCGATCATATTATACTGTCATATTTTATTTGAAGCCTATCTGGTGACTAAAAAATTAACGCCAAGACGTAACTTGTTTGATATTATGCAATCCCTTTCATTTTCATTTTTTTTTTTTTTTGTGTGGGTTTTGGTAAGTCGAAATTATGTCTATATATTCAAAGATGTAACAAGCCCTTAAATCAGATTTTCTATCCAAATTTACTACATTAAACTGCCTGACCAAAATACTACGCTGTTTTTGCCTCTTTTTTGATCCTCTTGGCTCTCGAGTACAGAAAAACTCCAACCAGAGCAATAGCAGTACCTGATATAAATATTGGGCAGTGTTGTAAAGGCATAAATTAGCAAGACAGTAGAAACACAACATCATAAACAAAATAAATGGACAATTTAGGATGAAATTTAAGGAAATTACCGAGTGAATTTGTCTGCGACACGGGTGTCTGAAAGAAGATTATTGATGATACAATCACCACCACTCTCTTAACACAATTTCCTACTGCATGTGTCACTGGTGATACCATTTGTAGTATCATATACGAAACCTGTCAGTCGGGCAACACATAAGTTACTTATTTTCACAGTCAAGTAAACTGAATTGTTCAAAATATATCGTTTGCCATATCCAATTCATGCTTTAAAATTGTGGCGAAAATGAGAGATCTCACCTGCTGATAGGTATGAAAGCAGAAACCAGCTAAAAGGCATTTTACACAAAATTCTTTGACATTCAATCCTTGACTTGCCTGGATTATGATTTGTAACAAAAAATCCATGAAAGTTAAGAAAGACAGCAGTTTAAGGGAAGATTTCAATTAGATAGTTTTATGTCCTTCTTACAGCATATTGCAGGTATGCTGGACTGAACTTGACACCATCAATCAAAATGGCAGTCGGTGCCAGAAGGAAAAATGAAATGATCGTTATAACAGAGAAGAGATTGATGTTGTCCAGTGTTTCCTGAAAGAATCATATTCATCTTATAAGAATGCAAGAATCTAACAAGTGATTAATTAACAATAAATTCATTCATACCTCCTTGACCATGAACTTTTTGCTGAACACATTTCGAGATTGATTGGTCAAATTAGAAGTCATTGTGTAAATCCCAAATCTATCATCAGTACTTGAAGAACGCGATTTTTTATTTTTTTGGCCTTTGGAAGTGAATAACATTAGAGGTTGTTCATATTCATATATTCATACCAGTTGAAAGAGGCCTCAGTGAATGATGCCAAAGCCACACCACCAACAATAGGCACAAGAGATGAAACTACCCACAAAGAGGGCCTCTGTGTGATCAAACTGAAAGTCAAATGACTTCAAATGATAAATGATCCAATAAGGACACATCAAAGATTTGTCTTTATCAAATGGCTTGACGGGATCTCTTCCGTCTTTCTGATGCCATATCAAACTATCCCATTTAAAAGCTTAAGCTTTTCAAGGGTAGGATTAATTAAATCCATATACCTCTCCAAGAAAAAGAGCAGAAAGGAGAACTGTAAAGAAAGGCTTCATTGCTTTGATGGTAAGATCGGAAGAAACAGCAACGTTTCCAATGCTGACATTTGTTAAAAGATTGCCTAATGTGTGCCCCAAAGCCAACAGAAATATTGCTCCAAACTGACATGAAGGTCATATAAATTCCAAATCCATCACATTATAATATACATCAAATAACCAGACATCTCATATGACGGGAAAACTTCAGTGCTTCTTGGCCAATCAAGAACCTAGGACCCAAATTAAAAATAACAAACTGGGAGGCGCTCCTGGAACACTGAGGTTTTTCCCATATGACCCAGAAACGACTAATTTCCGATCTGACTTTTTGTGCTAGAACAAGAATCAACGTCATTAAATAAAAAACATCATCAGAACAAATATTAACATTTTCTACCAGAGGTACTAAAATGGAAAGCATAACTATTACCTGGGATTTATTAATCTTGGGTTTAGGGTGTAATTTTAGGGTCCACATCAGCAATACAAGCACTGCCCCGCACCCAAACTGAAATGCTGTTACTGTTGTTGCAAATGGATATACCTTCAGTACCTGTAATCACGTAGTTGTGCATTTAATTAGTCCATAAAATTCCAATTATTATTATTATTATTTTAATTTTAATTTTAACTGGAACCAATTACATATTTCAGAAAGCCGATGTCTCAATGATCTTCAAGTTCTTCTCGGTCAGGACTTCGAAATCATATGTTTATAAGCCCAAAATGATGCTCATGAATAAGAAATTAATTCTCAAATATAAATATTATAACGTGTATAATCGACAACTATTCAACTAAGTTGCCCAAAACTTGGTCAAGAAACATAAAAATCCACAAGACATTAACTGAATAAACCGAATTAAGCGAGTCACATATTCGTTCATCTAAATAAATTAGCAAACAAAAAGAAGAAAAGAGACCTGTTTGTTGAAAAGGTTGAAGTAGATGTTTAATAGATACCATATTCCAAACATGGATCCAAGCTGCAAACTCCTGATCATGTCCTTTTTGTTTACAGCACTTCCCACTCCCTCAGGAACTGCAGCTGACTGAACCTTAAAGTCGAACCTCGGTCGGGCTCGGGCCTCAAAATATTCATTATTGTAATTCAAATTACGAAGCAGAGGAAAAAGTCGCAAATGGGAATTCTTTCGAGATCGACAACATAAAACTGCACCGTTTCGGCCGGTGATTTTTCGAAATGGAATTCTTGAAGAGTTGATGAACGGCTTGGAAGGCGACAGAGCTAATGTGTAGCTCTCCATGTTTTTCTTTTCTTCTTCTGTTTGGGATTATTAGTAGTTAATGGATATGGGGTGTTGGCATTGATCCCAGGATGTAGAGAGAACAGAAAATTATTTTCGTTTTAAGTACTGAAGATCTCATGATAAACGTTTCTAAGGAAGTGTCTCTTTCCCATTTAGAGTTAAGATACATTGCGTGACTGATCCGATAATAAGTTGGGTCCCCGACTTGTTCTAACGAACCAATTTTGGTTCCTGTTATAACGAACTAACACAGTTATAAAATTTATAATTGTAACGGTTTTTAACAAAAACAAACATTGATTTTTCTAGAATTTCATTCCCACCCCAAAAAAGAGCCAATAGAGTGAAAAATGTATTGCTTATGGTTATATACGATGTCCATATAGCATTATATATATATATATATATTTTTAAATATTATGATATTAATCATGTGGCTCTAAATATATTTTTATATTTATATTATTAGTCATGCTAAATTTATGTGTGGTGTACATTGAATAGTCCAAAATTAATTGACTTAACTGATGTCCAAATTTTCTTAGCCATTAATGTAAGAATGAATGAATTGATAGAAACAACACTAAACATTTTAAATGGATTATATTATGTGAATTCAAAATCGTGTACTAAATCAGACGATTCAGTGTGATTACGAGAATGATTAAAGAGAGAGGAGATGTTTGTAGGATAAAGGAAGAAGTAGTTTGGATTAGTGTTGGTTGGTGGTTATGGATTTACACGATTTCACTCTGATAATCTCGTGTTCCAAGTTTGTTTCCAAGAAAGGTGTGGCATGTAATAACTCCCACTCTAGTCATCCATTATTGACTACCCGCTTGCCCTTCTTGTGGACCTCCAAACCAAAGTGAAACTACAATAGCACATAGCTGCTTCCAAACAAAAATAACACCTCATTCTAGAGTTCACTAACAATGACATGTCCCTTCTTTGGAGGACATCTTGCTTGGTCCACACGTCATTTAAAATAAACTGTACAATTTTTCAAACAGCAACATCATTGACAACAATAAGTCATCGACTAATTAAAAATGTTACAAAATCATATGTTTAGTACGATATAATGTCATATACAAACTTATAGCGTGCATCGCTGCATGCCACATAATTATAGTTTTTCATATGACGTGTCTCGATGCACGTCACATGATAATATAATACATTATGGTGTCATAATATATGATATTAGATCAGACTAATATAGCCATCAGTTTCATATAAGGCTGGCCGATAGCAACTATGGGTTGGTGGTGGCTAGCGTCTTCTGGCCACTTTGTCACAATGTATGTGTTGCTTTCGATCAATCTTTCATATTTACCGCATATCAAAAGCTTTCAAATTCTATATGGTGAGGAAGATTGACAAAAATAATGACAAAAGAAATATAAATTTACCTTATCATCCCTATTAATTTCAGATTATGACAAAAGAAGTATAAATTTACGTTACTATCCCTACTGATTTCTCTATCATGTATTCGTGCGTAGAGATAATAAGATAATTTTATAAAAATCTTTTGTCAACATTTTTGTCTTCTCATGAGTCCATATAGTGTGATTCTTAAGAATATCATCACTAATCGCAACACATGTTACATTATATATGCACGTGTTTTGCCAGATCGGTGTACATATTGATGTTCATAATAATAATAGTGTATATTAAAGAAATAATGATTCATTATTTTGACAAAAAGACAAAAAAGGAGATCCAAAAACCACTTTTATAATAGAGAAAAATAAAAAAAAATATATAAACTAAATAACTAGAATAGACAATGGACGGCATGCCGGGAAATTTGAGAGCATGCTCCTTTCTTTACCTGGTTTTAGTTTGCAGTTTCACAAAATTATCTTAGAAATCATTGAAATTTTCAATATTTATTATTTAATTTTAATTTGATAAGAAAAGGAACCTAAACCGCATTTTTTTAAAAATTTTTATGACACAGTTTAATTCTCATTAGATGGCTCATCACATATTATATCCATCGCAGTATCAAAGGTAAGCCAAATACAAGCATGAGTAAGAGTACAAGAACTAGTATAACCTCCAACTAGTCGGGCAAGAGAAAGTGCAACCGTATCAGCTTTCCTACTAATATGATGAACCCGACAACTAGGCATGTGACTCAATAGATCCTTGCAATCACAAATCTAGATCGAAATTAATCACTTAGAACTTGATTGAATTTAAATTTAGGAATTGTAAATATCATCGTAGAACTGAAATGAACTAATTAAAAAGATTTAGACAATGGAGAAAAGATGACACAATCACCGCAAATGATATGGTCTCATGAATGAACACTACAAAAGCATATCAATAGAAATCAGCATAACCTTGCATATAATAATATAATAATATTCAAACACTTATTCATGTTTCAGTGAAACAGAACAGCCAATTCATTAGATGATTCAGACTCTCCCAAACACCTAAACTAACAAAGTTTTCCAAGATGATGTATTCCAGTTGCTACCAAGATAAGTGCCTAAACTGCAGATACACAACATTGAAGACTACTCTTCTTCCACGACAACGCTAATTTCACCTTTCTCAAGCATGTTGTAGAATTCCTTAGTTCTTCTTTGATTGTTCCAGTGGTGCATTTTCCAAAGACCTCCAGCTGCGAGGCCGAGACTTATCCCAATAAGGATTTCCTTCACAATATTTGGACCCTTGTATACTACATGAGCAGCCGCCATGTTCTCCTGGGGCAAAAAAAAAAAGGAAGAGTTTAATTTCTTTAGTCCATGTCTCAAACACTCATTACATAGCCTACACTTCAATTATAACGACGTGAGACAGCACGGTAGAATAAGGCTTAAAGTTAAACTTCATAAGTTACTTAGTATATTTGCAACGTTTAACTGAAGACAATTTATATTATGAAACTTTTACTAGCTAGCTAATTTACTAACAGTGTAACCTATCTTAGCTCAGCAAGAAAATGCATTAAGATTCTATCGAAGATCCACCAGCAAAATATCATTCAAAGATCAAATTTGAGGTGGATGCAATGAATCATTAGGAAATACTAATCAATGAACATTAAATGGATTCTTATTACAATCAATGGTTTGATTCCTCATTTCCCTTTCTGCTATGCTCTAATTTCCAAGAGAGAAAATTTTCGAAAAGGTTGAATGTTCCAGTTTTTCCACGATAAATCACGGTTCTAAAATCTGCAGAGCAACGCATGCAAAAACACTGAGATAAATTTTCCAGATTTTACAAATCTAGATGTGCTTAAATGAAGGTAAAGCATAAGAAAAGAGTAAACCGCGGCTAGAAAGCAAAGTCAAGCTTCAAGCTTTTCTTTTGCAACCTAACCAAATCACTTAAAATACTAATTTTATGTCTTCTACCGATTCTCATCCATTCTTCACACATTCCCGGAAGAATGTAGATTCAGGCCCTCAATTTATTGTTTAATTTGGACCCTGAACACACAATTGATCGGCCAGAAGGAGCGAGTGGAGTACCTAAAAATTTTTCCGTTAGACCGTTCATTATAATTAAATCTACTAATTTTTCATTTCCGTGCCACTAAAAAACAAAGAAAAAAGGGGGAAACGTGCTTCTCTCTTTTCTGTTTAGTTTCATTCTTGCAGTCAGCCAGTCACGGACCACGAAAAATACATGCATGTAAAGAACGAAAAAATCTAGGAACTAACGTTCATAGAAAGTATAGATAGAATTTTACCAAGATTACAAAGTTCAGTGACCAACAAAATCGAGAGGACGCCGCCGACGGAGAAACCCCTGGAAGAAGAAAAAAGCCAAAAAATTTCGTTCGGGCGACTATAGTCTAGAAAACACTGAAGGCGGTGGGAAATATTCCAGACACTACCATTTTTTAGGAGTTTTTCGCATATGGTCCCCGCGCTTACGTTCGGTGTGCAAATGGTCCTTTACTTTTACCGTGAAATATGAAATGAAATATCAAAATATAGTTTGCTAGGACTATTATAATTTTTATGAAGTTAGAGTAGTTCTTGTATATAGTTTGAAAACTAATATAAATTAGTCAAATCACATGTGATTTGGATATTTTCTATTGGTTCTTAAGCTATGTATAGGAGTCTAAGCTAATTCGATAAACAATTAGTGTTATTTTCACTCTAGGTCTTCAATATTTCAATTTTATATCAATTTTGTCCTCATTCTTTTTTTGAGCCTACTAAGTCCCTAACCTTTCATTTATTATCGTATTACATCCTCAACGTTACATTATGTTCTCAACATTTCAATTTTCACCATTAACCCTTATCAAAATGACTATTATACCCTTGATTCTTTATTTCCACTATAGGTCCTTAACCTTATAATTTCTATATAATTTTGTCTTATTATTTTTTGAACGTGTAGAAGCCTAACCTTTTATTTTTTGTCATGTTATATATATTAATACTCTTCATACTAACATTTTAATTCTCACTATTAATATCTATTAAAAATTTCATTCATTTGTGTTAGAGTGGGTTAGAATGTGTAGATTTTTATTTTATATTGTTCTTTATGTTTTATTTAAATAATTAATGATATAATAAAAATTTTAATAGATATTAACAGTAAGAATTAAAATATTAGTATAGAAAGTGTTATTGGGGATATATCCTCAATCTTTCAATTACTTATATTAATTCTGAATTAAAATTACCCTTAAACCTTTTAATTATTTAAATAAAAATAAAAAATAAATAACAATATAAAATAAGAACTCCACATATCCTAGCATGTAATGATAAAAAAAAAACTCGATCTACACTAAACTTGATGAATACCTAATCCGTCTAAAAAAAAAATTCTGATTTGAGTGTCAATACAACAAATCATGATCATATATCATGTAGTAGATATGATCAATGTAGATCTAAAAAAAAATTATTTTCAATTTACAAAAATGAAATCGAACCCTAATGTACTAATTCTAATTTTTTATAGATTTATAATTAGTAAATCATATTGGATTGAGACGGATACCAAATAGGAAGCAAGTTTAGATAAAAATAAAAAAGAGAGACAAGAAATTAAATTAAAATTAAAATAACTTTTTTGACACATATTTGATATTCGTCGAGACAGTTATAGATCGAGTTTTTTTATCATTATTTCTGACTATTGTCATTGAGTTGTGTTTGATATGTTAGAGTGTGTGAATTTCTTATTTTATATTGTTTATTATTTTTTATTTAAATAGTTAATGATATAATAAAAATTTTAATAGATATTAATAGTAAAAATTAAAATGTTAGTATGAAAAGTATTAATGGTGATATAACACAATAAAAAATAAAATATTAAGCTTCTAAGTACTCAAAAAATAATGAGGATAAAATTATATAGAAATTGAAGGGTTGAGGATCTATAGTGGAAATAAAGTATCAGGATATAATAGTCATTTTGATAAGAGTTAATAGTGAAAATTGAAAGATTGAGGATGAAATGTAACATTGGAGACGTAATACGATAATAAATAAAAAGATGGGGACTTAGTAGGCTCAAAAAAGAATTAGGGTAAAATTAATATAAAATTAAAAAGTTATGGACCTACAGTGAAAATAACCCAAAAAGGCTATTGGAGATTTAATGAATTGGATCCCTAATAATAATAAAATATGTGCAAATAGGTTGTTTGATTCCTTTTTTTTTTTTTTTTTTTTTTTGAAGTATTTTTTATTTATTATAAAATGTTAAAGATTAAAGAGACATACAACAAAAATTATCCACTTATTTTGGCTTTCTACTGAATTCGAGCTTTTTTAAACATTTCTAATGTAACAAATACTACTAGACCAAAACTATTTGACACCCCCGTTCAACCAAAAAGAAAAAAGAAAAAAAGAAACTATTTCACACAAATTAAATCACATGTTCACGTGCTCATTTTTCCATAAGCATCGACCAAGAAAGGTTCTGGAAATTTTTCTCACACTGGATATAATAAAAAAAATAATAATTCAGTATGTTAAAAAAAAGGGGTCCTTCCATGGCATTGGCTTACTTCACTTTGGTCCCCATTCAATTTGTTGTCTCTTTTGATCCTATAAACTTTAAAACTTTTGCACATATAACATGCGTAGATAGAAATTGCTCAACTTTCTTTCGGATGTATGGAGGACTTTTGGATTGTTCGATTTGAGAGTACTCCAAGAACTTACATTGAACCTAAGTTTTTTGAAATGGAAATGGGACCAATTTGATTAAAGTTGTTATGGCTATATGGAATTGATGATTTCTATAGAGTCATATGTTTCTATTAATTCTTGAACTCCATATAGGGTGTGTAACTTGACAGTTTTTTTTAGTTCTGAAACTCCATACAGGAGTCCGATATGTTTCCGTAGAAATATTGGAACTCATAATATATATCTTAAGTGCTATGCAAATCTAAATAACTCATTCGTACTCATTTTATTTTTGTAAAAAAGAAGTAAGAAAGGAAGAAAGAAAAGCTAAAAGGGGCCGGAAACATACAATAGCTTGCATTGGATGCTAAGTTGGTGGTTGATGAAATGATGGTAACGTAAGCATAATAACTTATATGCTTTTCTATATTTCCATAAGCCTAAGGACTATTGCTTGCACTATATTATCTAGTCAATAAATTAATATTTGAGATTATGCAGGATTATTGCATGATAACTTAGATTATGCAGGATTATACATAGAAGTTAGTTTTTTTTTCTTGCTCTCTCTTTAGCCCATGTCTCTTATCCCTGTGAGGTCTTCTTCCGCCAACAGGTTTTTCTTTTTTTTTTTTTTTTTGCCCCTGGAAAACTCTATTTATTTTGGTGCTGGTAGCAAGTAGGCCTATATTCCTAGGTACGGTGGCTAATTGGATTTTGGATTGATCATGCAAGATTTCAAATCTCTAATCAACCAATATAGTAATCATATTGTTCATTCTGTTAGAAGACAGGTTAATGCAACCACTTGTCAATTAGTTAGAATGTCTCGTAATTATAGCAATCCTTTTATTTGGAATAATAAAGCACCTTCATTGCTTGAGGTTATACTGGATTCTGATATTGGTGATACATTATTTATATTTATACTACATTTTAATTGAAATTGTAATCTTTAATTTATAGTCATTGTTATAATTACATTTCAAATATTTTTATCAACAACTTTTCATTTATGTCAGTATTGATGATTCCTTTTCATGATTATATTAGTCTATTTTTAAATAAAGAAATAATTTTTCACCTTTTTGTTTTTTGCTATTATTTTTCTTTTGTTCGTATACAAAATAATATGAGCAAATAAATTTTGTACACTATATCAACATATGTTTTGAAGAAAATTGTTGTCAAAGAAACAACATATGTTAACCGGTTAAAAATTGAAGATGAAAAATGCGATTAAAAGATTATGGATACAAGTATTATAACTTTAAACATTAGTAACTCTTAGCACATTTAATTTTTTTGAAAAAGTAAAATTTAAGAATATTTTTCCAAGTATACCATTTCGTTTACTAATTATTTCATTTTAATAGTTCTATTTTATTAAAAACAATACATATTAAATAAGTGTATATAAGAAAAGTAAGATTTCAACAAACAAAAAAATATTTTACTGGACGGAGGAGTAATAATAAAATTTGAAGAATTTTATTTTACGTTGCAGTCAACCGGGGGCACATGGAGGATTATTCATTAAAGTCAACGAGATAGGTTGCAATTTTTTCATTACAAAATAATTAGCGTTCCACATGGACACTTTAATGTATCATATGATATTCCATTGCGTGATTTTATACTTTGTATATTAGGTACAATTAAAAGAATTTCAGTAATACTTTTAACTTGATATATAATTTTTTCGAAATATCCCGGCAAGTAGCTAAGCAGTATCTTAGGAAATTTCGATTCATATATCAACAATCATCTAAGACTTAACATGATCTTTCTTTAAAACGTGTCAAGTATAAACCACCTAGCATGATACATGAGGATAACGTGATCAATCAATAGATACGAACTTCTCAAAAATTATGGTAAAAATAAATAGCACTCGGCGTCTGTAACATTTACAATTTTGAATACTCAAGTCCGTAACGTTTGATTTTTAGCGGTAAAGATCCCTATATTTTTTTGAAAACTACAAGCGAAGTCATGTTAAAGAAATTTTTTCGTTTATTTTTTCGTTGATTGGGTTATATAATATACTATCAACAACTTTTCGTTTATCTTTCACCATATCTAAAAAATTTGAGACCTTATTTTGCTACACAAATCAATCTTGAATGAGGGAAGTAACTCTTTATACAATAGTGGCCACATAAGGTGTGGTAGCAAAGACTAAAAAGAAAGAATGGACAATTTGTTATTAAAATAGCGTGACTCATTAGTTTTTAAGATTTGAGACCTCAACTGCTAAAATTAAAGATTAGGGATTCCAGTGTAAAATAGTATAAAGGTTAGGTGCTCCAACTCCAAGAGTGCTATTTACCCCTCAAAATTATTTATAAAATTAAGTAGAAAGAAAATGATAAATATATAGTGGGGTCAATAAAATAAGTTTGGCCGTGTTGATCTATAAATTTTCTATAGAAACAGATCGGGCTCTGAGTTTGAAGCCTGACTACTAATCACTATGTATTTGATAACCGTGGACCTTCAAATTCCCCACTTGCATATAAACAACCAATTTACATTTACCAACTAACAAATATCAGTTATTTATATCAGATAAATATGTCTACTTAAAATTACACTAATAATAAATGTTAATAAATTTTTTTATGTTTTCTCATAACAAGCATATATAATATTCTGTGACATCCAACTACCGAAGTATATTAAAATATAAACTATCATGTTTAACCACTTTTGCACATAATAATAATGTTTCATATGACTCTATGAGTAATTCATACAGCAATGCGGTCTAGCTAAAGAGAGTTTACCTCTCTTCTTATGAAGTGAAAATTGTCATGTGGCCGTGTGTGATTGGGGGTTGGGGGATTGCGGTTAGCAACACTATATAAATGTCTAGTTTTAAGGTGACGTGAAGGAGAGATATAGATACATAAAATTTAAAAATTTTAATTTTCTCTCTCTTCTTTCACTTCTTTCTTACTTTTTTCTATCTTTATTTTCTATATTTTCTTCACAATGTCTTTGACATTTTCCACAGCTAGACGTACTCAAAGACATTATGAAGAAAAAATAGAAAATAAAGAGATGAAAAAGTAAGAAAGAAGTAAAAGAAGAGAGAGAAAATTAAAATTTATCGAATTATGTGTCTATATCTCTCATCTACGTCATTTTTAAAAATGCTCTAAACATGAGTGACTTATTTAAATAGACTTGTCATTTACGTCACATAATACATACACCAAAATTTATGTCAAATCAGGGCAACTTCAACCCACACCAATTATGGCGTCAACGAGCCCCATTTTGACGATAGACACAATTTAGCATGTTGTTGTGCATTTAGCGCTCCAAGCTGATATGGACCTTGTAAAATAGAAGAAAATTTGATGTAAAACTATATTTGAGAGTAGCTGATACTTCAAAATGGAGTAAAGATCTAGAGCTCTAGATTAACAACTGAAAATAAATTAATTTTGTATAAAAACGAAAACCATAGGGTACCAAATATTACGCGCGTCAATCATGTAAATTAGCACCAAGACATCGTTAAAAAAAAAAAAAGGTTGACACATAACTTTCATCAAAGCAGTAATCGGGGGTGGGTTATTGAATTCCTGTCACAGTTGTGAAGCATTTCTATAAAAATATTCATTATTCTTTAATTCAAATCCACGCAACTGTCATTGACCCAATTAGCAAAACTTATCATTATTTTTTTTCCTAATACTTCTTCTCGCGTTCATTATTATTGTCTTATTAACGTATTATTAAAATGTTATTCATAATAAAGTGAGATTCGAGCCTCGCATAAGAAATGGAATAACGTTGTCTTTTAAATCAGACTAAAATAACGTGATACAAAATGTCTTGTGGTACAATACCTAAGAGAAGAAATCAATGATTTGTTTTAATTTTTTCACTCAATATTTTATTAGGGTGGATTATATTTTGCTGTCGCACGCTAGTTAGAAAGCCAAAGTTATTAATGGCATAAATTTTGCACCTCCAAACCTCCGCAACGGGTTGGTACAGGGGTGCCCTGCATTGTTCCTCCAGTATCGATTTCTTTAATTTAAATAAAACTTAGAAATAGCGAATAAATAATATAAAAGAAATGAGAAATTAATAAATGAATCGATATACATAGCGTAAATGCTAATCTCCCATGCATGTCCTGTGTCTCGAGTTGATTTTCCTCCCTGTGTGTAGCGACTTGTGTAATGGAGCATGCCGACTTGCCTCGTGTCATCAGCATTGCTTGTTCAATATGTGTTTACTTTTAATAAAACATGAAAATAAATAATTTTTTTGTTGGTTAAATCGGACACCAATTCCCTCATAAAACCAACGTCATGATATACGATACGGGGAGGAGAAGTGGAAGTAAAGGTAGATGTTGAATTTTTACTGAATTATATCATGAAATTGGTTTCATAATAATAATAAAATAAAAAAAAACAACAGCTAGTTTTTTTCAATAATCACGTAATAATGACGGTAATTAGCTTCACTACCTACTGTTTATTTACCTTCCCTTCATTTTTCCCTCTTAAAGTAAAAACACTTTGAAGGGGAAAATAAACCAAGAAAATAAACCCATTAATTAATCAATTAAAAAACACATCAATTTATTACCATATGTTTACTTTATATTCTTATATGATAGTTGGCCGGTACCAAAGCGAGATTGATAGATTAGTTTCAAAGTACAGTTACTACTCAAAAAAAGCATCTAACTCGCGTGTAGTTGAATGATAAGATATGGATAGAGTAAGCATATTTTGCAAGGTTGCACAAACATATAGGGTCCATGCCACGTTAGGATGTTAAGAATAAATGAAGTGTTAAATTTGATATTAGCCCTCACACTTCACATGACATAATACAATAATGTGACAACTAACTAACACAATAATACGTTGACCAACTGACATGTAAGAAATAACAATGTGCTAAATGAATGATAGGACAAGAGACCTTTTTCGGTCCTCACTTTGACATTCAAAAATTATAACAAAAAAGTGTTAGATTAATAATAATCTAATGTTAAATGCCTCACTCTATTATACTACCGATGTTAATTAATTTAACGTGTTAGGTTCCTGCCATTTGACATGTTAATGTGGCATGTCAAATGACATGCATATGACACAATACATAAGTTTTCGTGACATTATATCGAGATATGTATGACATTAGATGGTTTTGAGGGGTTGAAGTGCTCATTATTTTGGGGAATGGGCAAGGTTCATGAATACGTAGATGCATCAGGACAAGATTGGCAATGGCAATTTAATCCCAAGCAAATCAAACAAAAAGGTGGTGTGATCCCCTGCAACACACGCAATGCGCCACTCCAATTATAAAAACTCCCTCTTCAAGCCAATTCGCTTTATATAATCACCACTCCACCCCCACCAGGCAATCACCGCAACACGACGCTCTTCCGATCTCTGTTCCATTTCAGGATCCAAAACATTTCCCGAGATTCTTGGAGAAACTTGACGATCTTATTCTGTTGTAGTTTGTGTTGCTTTTGGTCTATCTTGTGATGATTTGATGGAATTTCCGGGGAAATTCAGTTCATCTTGACTTCCGACGCTTCACCCTAGGCTTGGATCTACTATTCTTGATTTTATATAGAAAGGAGAAGCAGAGAGCGCGTTTTATGTATGGGAAAGTTGTACGATAGTGAGGATGAGAGCTTGACACCTCAAGCGGGAGGAGTATTTCGAGCTTCGTATTTCTACTGTTTTTGTGGTTTTGTGTTTTGTTCAGTGTTGAACAAATAAACGTGTTGGTTGGAAGAATGTGTGAAATACTGAAGCCCTAACTGGTTCAAATGTTGGTTGGATGAAGGAGAGAGTAATGAAGAGAAGGTCAAATTCGCAGAAATTTTATCATCACAGATGGAAGACGAAGCTTTTTGCTGTGATTTTGCTTGTATTTTGTTTCGCGACATTAGTGTTGATGGAATCGCTATATACCAGGATCAAGATTTTAGAGCTAATTTCTCCGCCAATTGTTCAAAAGCCAAAAATGGCGTTTCTATTTATAGCAAGGAATCGCCTTCCACTTGACATGGTCTGGGATGCATTTTTTCAGGTAAATAATCAGATTTTTTTTTTTAATTTTTCATTTTCATTTCATTTATTGCAACTTTATTTTTCTGGTAAGCAATTTGTTAAACTTTTTCTAGCGATACTATAGGAGCCCTAATTTTGTCGTTTCATTCATATATCATTGTCCACCCCATTCAGAATAATGACGCGATAAACTAAATCAGTTCCCCTTTTGGAATTTGCGTAACTGTAGATATTAGCTCACGTTAAATGCCAAAAATTCTAAGGAGAGTACTCCATTACTTGGCGCCCCCCCCCCCCTAATTGGTGGGAGTCAGCGGGGCCCCCCTGATTCCCCCCAATCAGGGGGTGCCAAGTAAGGGAGTACTCTCCCTAGAATGACTTTGTTCTGGAAATATGTTCTCTCGTTGGAGCAGCTGGACAGTTGGAATTCTTTTTGAGGGATTTTTGGTTCTAGTTGCTAAGGAGTTCAGATTCCGGTTTTTCGTTTTTAAACAGAAAGGTCAAAAATGATTGTTTATCCACATAATTTGTAGCAGATCACTTTTTTATTGGTAACTTCCACTCATTTCTATTATCATGCTTACAATTAAAAACGTCAACGTGATCCATGCTTTGTTTGCCTACCATAACGTTAATGGATCCACGCAATGACTACTTAGGAGGCAGGCTCGTTAGCATCTAGGTGGCACTTAGGTGGAAGGCCCTGTCTTATTTTTTACTCATTGTTGATCTGGAGACCAATGGATTATGTTAACTAAAGGAAAATATTTCCTCAAACACTTGTGATAGGAGAAAAGACAATTAGAGTAAATTGGGGCGTGATCCTTAAAAGAGCATTACACACTGGTTATTAAACCAAATCGATGCAAGTATGTAACTAACCTGTAGTTTGTCACTTGACAGAATTTCCAGCAAGTGCCTTAGTTTAAGTTCTTTATTTTACAATATATTTGAACATGTATGCCATTAGATGTTACTCGGAACAATAAAAAGGCAGAGAAAGAAAGACAAGAAATAGATGTCAGCTTGAAGCCTTGAATGTAGAGTCAACCCAACAGGGGACAATAGTAGTTTCTACACGTTTTACAATGTGAAATGATATAAAACCAATTAACTTTACTCTCACACCATATCATAACTACTTTGCTAAATAAAATCTACGACAGAAATGTGTGGAATCTTACAAATCTTACTTCACAGGTAATTTCGGAAAAAGTCTAAAACTGAAAAGAGAAACCTCATTAAACTTAGAGGATGTAAGGTTGGGATTCAAAAATGTTTTTGAACCTGTAAAGATCAGGAGAAATCTTCAGATGGGCAATTTAATCTTTTTCTTTCTATTCGAAGGAGAGAGGTATGCATACAAGAATTTGGACATACAGATATTAGGAAGAAAAATTGATTCATCTGGTTTTACTTCAATTTGAAAAGAAGATGGATAATCTCAATCATCAAGAGCGGTTTGAAAACAAATAATAACCAAGGTTTGTTTGTTGAGTTGAAGTTCAAACTGGCCCTTGACGTTCTTATGATAAAAATATCAAGAATATCTGCTTAAAAATCTTAGGTTATCAACCTTTTATTATTTTTGACAAAGCGACCAGAAATGGTAATGGTGGTCAAAAGCAAATATAATTTGATCATCATGTGAGTTCTATACAAGGTCCCGGGTTTTAAGGAAATATGTTCTAGACACATGATGCATTTCAAATGTCTGAAAATAAGACCAAAAAGTTGAGTTGTTGCCTTGATATATGTCTTACATGGTCTAGACTTTATAATAGAGGTTTGAACTCTAGGAAAGAACATTTAAGGACTAGGAGTCCTGAAATTGAAAGCTTAGGGACAATCGTTTTGAGTTTCAAATGAATGATGAATCTCATCCATACCCATCCCAAATTCTTCTAGACAATTGACCCTATTCACAGTTATCTGAAGTGAAGTGAAATGTTTCTTAGATCATGCCAAGCCACAAAGGGTGGGCATCGGAAAAAGGAAGGAAGGGGGTGCATTCATTTTCATTTCCTACCAAAGCATATGACAATGTAGCTGTTTTGCTCTTATAATATAGATAGTTATTTTTTATTTTGATTTCTGAATACTGCAAGGTTTATGAACGTTACTAGCATTTGTAATTTGTATATAACAGCCACTTATGTTATTTTGCAGGGTGATAAAGAAAATAGGTTTTCAATCTTTGTCCACTCAAGACCTGGTTTTCTGTTCAACAAGGCAACAACAAGATCAATTTATTTTTTGAACCGCCAGATTAATAATAGTGTGCAGGTATGCAAGCTTTGGTTGAAATTAAATAAAAAATTACTTCAAGTTGTCATAATTCATGCAGTAAACTCAGTTGGGCAGAAGGTATCCATAAAAAATTACATCTCTTATGTCTTTAACTCAATTGGGCAGAAGGTATCCATGAATGCAACATGTTATTTCTGGGACTGTGGCTGTTGGTTGTATGTTGAATTTTGGTGACAATTCTCTGAGTTTTGCTGTAAGATCTAGCAAGTGATGGTTTATTTCCAGGTAGACTGGGGAGAAGCAAGCATGATCCAGGCAGAACGCAATTTGCTTGAAAATGCATTGATGGATCCATTTAATGAGCGGTTTATTTTTCTTTCGGACAGGTGAATGTTTTTTAAGTGATACTAGTTAGCATATCCATGCTGCGATTTTCAAATGGTTACATTATGGGTAGATACTATGAATAACAAATGAGAATATAGGCCAACACTGTGGGGTTGGCAGTGGTTGTGGATGGATTAAGGGAAGAGACCATATATGTGGTTGGGACATACGTACAATTAAAGTGGATCTTGTTCATAATAATGATGTCATCTTTTTAGAAGTGCGAGGATAGACCAAAAACATGGCATCTATCAAGTGGCCAAATTGATCCATGTAGTTACACCATATTTTC
Source organism: Nyctanthes arbor-tristis (assembly GCA_963692815.1). Lineage (NCBI taxonomy): Eukaryota > Viridiplantae > Streptophyta > Magnoliopsida > Lamiales > Oleaceae > Nyctanthes > Nyctanthes arbor-tristis. The sequence continues at coordinate 21,020 of CAVNYN010251448.1, forward strand.
AGTACCATAGCTTCGTTCTATTGTTATAGCAAAAGTGTTGAGTATATACCCTGTCCAGTTGCCTGCAACTCACATAACTTATAACAATTTGCTTCTTTATCTTTTTTCAGCTGCATACCTTTGTACAACTTCAGCTATACATATGACTACATAATGTCTGCTCTCAACTAGTTTTGTGGACAGGTTAGTGCAAATGCATTTTCTTTCTTTTTTATTTTCTTTCCACGCGTAAATATTTCCGCATCAACTCCAAGATTGCAGTAATCACAAGATTATTTTGAATTGCTTTTCCTATTTTACTTTATGCATATCATTTTCTTACGACGATTTATACAAATAAGGATGAGAATATTTGTAGTGTTAGAGCAAGATTTAATGTGTTTAATGTGGGGGGAAAAGTTAAGTGGAAAAAACAGATCGGAAGATGAATTGGACATGTGGCGTTGTTTAATTGGATTGGATATGTTTGTGGGAAAAGCTTTTTGTTTTGTGGGTTTTTTTTTTTTTTTTTTGGGGGGGGGG
>CAVNYN010251449.1:0-13548 GCA_963692815.1 Nyctanthes arbor-tristis
TTTTAAAGATCTATGTGATGTTTTTGTCGTACTTATTTCTTAGGTTCTTGATTTTTTTGTGTGTGAAGAGTCTCATAGACCCAGCATGCTGGCTAGATACATTTTGAATGTTCTGCAGAACTAGCATTTTTCTGCAATTTAACTATATCATTTTAAAAAAATCCTAAATTCAGTTTAATCATTTAGACGTGCAGTATCTTACTTTCTTCGTTAGCTAACTGGAATCTTGCTACACAGTTCATTCACATCTCTGTGCTCCCTAACTGATGCCATATCATTAAACTAGTTTGTTGAATGAGCATAGAAACAATTCTTAATTTATTAACGTTTCTTTGATATCACTTGTAAGATTGCTAGTAGCGGTAACTGTTGCTCCTTTTCAGCTTAGCTTGTAGTGCCTCTAAAGATGGCTTTCGTTGTTTCGCATGCTTTGACAATCCTCTTGAGGAAGATAATAAACTCAGAAAAAGCACATCGGTTCAGATCTTATTTCCAGGAGATCCTGGGCCACTAAGATCCTCTTTCTAATATTTTACAGACTTCCCTTCTCCACCCCAACCCCCCCCCCCCCAACACAAAAAAAAAAAAAAAAATCTTACAGACTCCGGTGTGTGGTACTATAATTCTGATATCTTGTATACTACTTACTTGCATATATCTGGAGAAAGCTTAGACGTTTCTTAGGCTGAATAGATGAACTCTTGCAGCATATACTACTTTAATACATGCATGTTGAATCCGTTTAGGAGATCATGTAAACTGCACAGTGCACAGCAACCTAACTTAGTATCACCTCTGCTTTCCAGGTATCCTGTGAGTTTAATTGGGAAACTTGTGGTCCTGAGGTATGCTATTGCAATTTGTGAGTTTTAATTGGTCATGAACACTACCGTCAAATTTGAGCTTTTCTTCATGTGGATCGATGTCAGTGGAATTTTCCCTAACTTAAGCATGTGAAAATTTGTTCAGGTGTTCACGATGAACTTATTGAGGAAAAAAAGGTTGTCTACAGATCAAAAAGATGCTTTCAACGTAAAATTCATGACAAGGAAAATGTTGCTTATTCTCAATTTTTTAAGAAACTGAAATCTCTGTAGTTGAGTCTACTTGGATAAGGATTGTATCTTTTCCTTTTGGGACTTCAGGAGTTTATGAAAGAGAAAGTTATAGGAGCAAAAAGAGCAATCTTTGAGGTACTTTGTTGAAGATCTTGGCGCACCAAATTTCTTGTTGATTATTTGGATCACCTACTTGTTGAATTTTGCCTCTTTTTTGTTTGGTATAGGCAAGGGAAGCTCGTAAAAAGGCCTCAGAAGGAATAAGCCCAGAAAGAAAGGCTACATTTGAAAGTATGAAATTCTACAAATTTTATCCTGTACCTACACCTGATACTCCTAACATATCCAAGTCGAACGTAAATATGTGCCAGTCTTTATTTTCAAATAACTATTCCTGCATGTAGACTTTGTAATTGTCTGTTTTGAGCTAAAGTTTACCTTCCTCTCTCTTTGCAACTTGATTTTGCAGTGTCCCATCAACAACAGATACTACGGGATTGCTCATGAAGTTTTGTGAGTGACTTATCAAGGACAGTATCTGCATGGAAAAACTTTTTTTAATTAAGTTGTTCGCGAGCAGGGGCGGAGCCAGCCATCAATATCGGAGTGTGTCGAATATGTAGATTAATACTAATTTGTATATTAATTTTTTTTTTTGCAATTATTGATATGGTCACATCCCGAGTGTGATGCAGGTCGTTATTGGTTTTCTGTGCTGCTTATTACCACTGTATATATCAGAATTCTGATGGAATTAGCACTTGAGTTTCGTATACTTGTTATTATTGACCTTGTTTTGAATTGTCATGTGGTGTCTGAATGACATTTTAGTTATTCTTTTTAATTTACTTCTGCTACTCGGTGAAAATGGTTTAATATATTATCCGACCAAAATAATTGGATGGGGGAAACAATTGTCATTATCTGGCTCCAAGTCACTCCAGAAACTGTTCCATAATTGCTTCTAGTGTAATGACATATGGCAAACAAGAGGAATTTCAGATAGAATGTGTTAGAATTATTCTTCTTCACTTGACACGTAAAATCCCAATCAAACGAAAACTTTGTTAGTATTTTCAATTACTGTCTCTATATGAATTATTTTGTTTCATTTTTTTTTACGAGGATTAAAAATTGTGTTCGAAAAACACATTTTGTGATCTGTGTTTTTAATTTGTTCATATTTAACGAGTAGAATTTAAAATTGATAGTTATAATAATTAAAGTACAAAAAAGGAGATTGATTTATAAAGTAATGTGAATTTAGACTTTTTAATACAGAAGTTGGATCTAGGGGTGTAAATTGAAATTGTACGTTTCAATTTGATTCCGTTAATGCATATTAGTAATATGATTATATGATGAGTAGCACGCAATAAAATCGTGATTATTTAGTTTTTCGAACTGTCACGTCTTTTTTTATTTTTTGACTAATTTGTTTTATTCCGTGCAATGCGCGAGTATATAATTCCTAATAGAAAACATTTTCTAAATAATGATTTATCAAACATTTGGCTGATTTTGTTTTTAAAAAAAAAAAAAAACATTTGGCTAATTCTTCTAATAGCAGCAACTTTCTTCAGCATAGAAAAAGCAAAAGCTTATTCCTCATCCAATATAGCCATGTCAACGAGCCGAGTTGAGCTCCTAGATTTGGGCTCTAGCTTGGCTCAAGCTTTTTTGATCCCGAGCCTAAAAAGTCAGAGCCAAAGCCTGGCTCTTCAAGAAATTGAGGCTTGACCCGAGCTTCCTAGCCGAGCGGGGCGGCTCTTTTTTTTCTACATACAAACGTGGGTTTTTTCTTCTCAAGTTTCACTCAGGCTTTTGATGGCCCGTGTACACGGGCCTTTGACGGCCCATAATACGGCCGACCCATTTGGCCCAACGAGTCACATGGGCCAGCCTGGCTCGAGCTCGCCCCTTAATTTGATTTGAGGCTCGACTCGTCTTAAATGAGTCATGAGCCGGCTCAACGAGGGGCTTTTTACGGGCTGGGTCATGGGCCCCCTGAGCTGACCGGCTCGTTATGTATCTCTAATCCAACACAGTAGTATGAAACTACGTCTTAATTCAATTTGTTATTAAACTTCTTGAAATCGCTACAATTTTTATTGGAATCTTAATAATCTTTGTTTATATCATATTCTAGCGATTAATTACGTAGCATCCCGTAAAAATTTAACAATGAATTAAGCTATGTGGTAATTATTTTGACGATGATGGAATGTGCATCAATTATATCACAAGGTTAAATAATTATTACTCAAACAACATTTAAAATAAAAATAGTTCAACAAACGTCTGGCATTATTTTCGGGCTGGAGAATGGTGTATTGACACACAAAATTTCCATCCTCCACATGATATTTACGGTTAGCAGTAATAGATGAAAATGAGTCTGGTGATGAAGGAAAATATTTTGTAAACATGAGTGAGCATTGAGGTTTTTTTTTCCTTTTTTTTTTCTTTTTTGTTTTTTTCTTTTCTTTTTTTTTTTTTTAATGAAAACCACCAATGGTGGTAAATTTCATTGAAAAGCGTAAGTTTCAGAGAGAGTCTGAAGCAAAAAGTTATAAAGATACATCCACCTAGCAATTTACAAAGATACAAATTAAAGTTATGTTAATACTAAGTATAGTTTAGTGATTACCGATTTAATTTACTCAACCAACTTTAGAATTGTTGAAATTTTTTACTTAAATTATTTTAAAAAATTCACACTTCATTTGCATTTTCCTTGCAACATTTCAAAAGCATATTTGCTTCAAAGTCAGAATAAATCACTGATTGTAAATCTAACCATCCATATTTTATCCTTGGTTCATAATAATATCGGAAATAATAATAAAACTAAAAATCTTATTTTGAAAAGCCCAAAAGGGAGGGGGGTGCAAGGAGTTGGATAAAGTAAAATTATGCATCACCCAAAAAAAAAAAACAAATATAGATATAGAAATTGCCAAGAAAATTACATCCAAAGCGCCAAAGTGCAACCTTACACACAGTGGGGGAGAGAACGCCAAAGAGGAACCCATACACACGCGGTTTGGGAGGCATAACTACTGAACTTCTAAACTCATACCATACTCCCTTCTTTCACAGTGAGATACAAAACAGCTTATGTGTGCGATCTGTTCTGAATTTTGTAAGTTTTTTATTTGCAATCCTCCCTGTCTCTCCGAGGTGAGTTTTTTACAGAAATTCTGTGTGCTCGAATCTATGTTCTGAATTTCGTGCTGGTTCGAACCGATCTGTCTTCTTTATTGTATGATCTGTTTGTTTATGCATTTATTGATCTTACATTTTAGTGAATTAAAGCTTGCATCTTGATTAAAAAGTATTAGATGTTTGTTTGATGAGTTTAAAATGATTATTAAAGGTCTGAATTTTAGCACCTGCGTGAGCCGTGAAGCTTGTTTGAAGATGTTGATGTTCCTTCTTTTTTTTTTTTAGTTTGGAAATTTTGGTTTCGGAGTTTGAGTTGTTCCGTAGTGAAGTAATTATAATTAAGTTTTGTGGAGCGTTGATGATACTATTTGCTTCCGAATCATTTACAACTGAACTTATGAAATGTGATTCAAGCCAATCATATGCTTTATGGGATGATGATAGAGGAAATGATTTGGATGATGGATTATATAATGCATATTTTTGTGTCTGGATGATAACACCTAGTACTTGGAGGTGGATTCCTTGAAAATAAAAACTTTGTCATGTTGATGTTATTTGTTTGATTGACTGTAATAGTGTGGCCGTATATACACCCCCTCGTCTAAGATTGAAAAGATCATGTTACTTCAAATGGTGACTTGTTTAGGTGGTTTGGGTATTTAGAGTACATATGAGTAAGTTCGACAAGTTTCTCACGCAACTTGGAAAACAAAACAATCTTTTGGTTGTTGTATTGAATTATTCTATCAGCTAATTAAAATACTGAGTTTATATGAATACATATTTAAACTTGGATCTTAAGAAAACATGATATTTTTTCACTGTGGAGTTTGGATGAGGCTAAAAGACACTTGCTCGCATTGTTCGCATTGCTGATTCTGCTTGTTAGGATTCGTAACTATTGTGTTGAGACTATAATGAATGTGATGTATACATCCTGCTTAAAGCACTGGTACATTATTACACTTAGGTTTCTCTGTAGGTAATTTGCCTGAATCCTTTCTGTGCTTGCTAAGATCAATCAATGGATATATTGGTGACTACTTTCGAGAATACTGTGAGAACTGCATCCGAATGGTTAACGTTTGCTTTTGATGCCCCCTCATCACGAGCTGTTGTTTTTGGAGTGCACATTGGAGGTATGATGTCAATTTTTGGAAGATTTGGGTACTTAGTTTTCTCATAGTTAAAACTTTTTGGCTCCCGTCATAACCATGTCCGTATTTTGCTGTAGGCCATCTATTTGTTGAAGGTCTACTGTTAGTGGTGATTGTTTTTCTGTTGACCCAAAAAAGTTACAAGCCGCCCAAAAGACCTCTGACAAAGAAGGTTTGTGTTGTGTAATATTATGATAGCTGACCGCTTCTCTACGTGCTAATTCCTATTTATGCTCTATGCTTTATAATATATCCGGAGTGAAATGCTGAATCTGGTGGTGTCCTCTAATGATTTTGAAGCACTAATAAAATTTCAATAAAAGCATGAATATGTTATATGGCCTTGCCGTTGAGGAAAACAAGGTGTCAACTTGAAAAAGTAATCTTGAAAGTTGAAATTGCAGTTGCATATTGTAAGCATTAAATGAATCAGGAGATCGGAAGAGCGTGTGTAGGGAAAGAGTGTAGGCAATGCATAACAATTATTGTTACTTGTTAATTTTATGATGGCAATGCCGGTGTGTCTGTAGGATACCTCCTGGGGATCATTAACGTTGGAGAAAGATGGACGTAAGTAGGCATGCTAGGACCTATTTTTCGATGAATCTTGTTCAAAGGTATTAAGTAATCGGTGGTGGCAGGTTAGGAACATTTTAGGATATATTGAGGGTAGTTTCAGCCATTCATGATTCGTTTGGGTACATAAAAGAATATCTAATGCTGAAAAGAAAACGATGAGAACCGAGATCCACCCGTATTTGGTTCGGTTCCAAATAATTGTTATTTTCTCAAGGTTTTTGATTTGGAGTCTCAAGGAGGACATTTTGGAAGCTTTGGGAGTCATTTTGTACTAAATGGGATGAAAATGAGATTTGTCCAAAAGTTCGGGCCTAAAATGCAAATGGTGCAGAAGTTGAGACTGTCAAATTCTGGACTTGGATTGTAGAAAAAAAGTTCAAGAACAATTAATTCCGTCAAGGCCAATGACTAGTTATACAAGAAATTTGAATTAGAAGGTCAAATTCATCAAAAAGAAAACCTTGGGGTCTGATTCAAATAGCAGCGGCGAGGACAGGGACTTCTTCTGCAAATTCTGGACTTGCAGCCTGTTTACACACTGCGGGTGCAATGTGAGTGTGCTCCAGAATCAATAGTGCACTGATTTTTGCACAACTAAAGTGTTGCGGCCACATGCGTGGTCCGTTGTGGCCGCACTGTTTTTGAACCAGCCGCACGGCTCTTAGAACTTCAAAATTTAAATTTATTTCTTTTCTTTTCCTTTTTCTTTTGTAATTGGTTTGTCTTCACTTACCTGACACTATATACATGCCTCATTTATCACTTGTAATGAATTTATCATGAATGGAAATTATCAACTTTGGGGAAAATTTTCTCCTTCGTTTGTGTGTGTTTGTTGTTCTAGTATTTTTAAGGACACACAACCCATTTGATCAAGTGCTTGTTGTTCTTTGTTCCATTGAGGGTTAGAGTTTCATATACTCTAGTTTGCTTTGAATGGGAGCTCGGGTTTCTCGATCACCCCCTCGACCATGGGTTCTTGTTTCCGCGCTCCAAAGGGTATATAGTTTGATATACTTTCGCTTCTTAGACTGTGAAGCTCGGTCTACGGTCCAATTTGCCGGAATTTTAGCTTTTTTGGGTTCAAGTCAATATTTTGGGGGTTTTGTCAGCGCCGCGCTGGCGGGTTCTCATGAAAAAAGGTGCTCATATTATTTACTGAAACGTGCAGACATTTCAAGCGGAGTGCAAAACCAACTTTTAAAATGGTAACTAGGTGAATTTTAAACTTTTCAGTAGATGCACATGTTTTAAGTCGTTTTAGGTCTTTCTGGATGGAGAAATTTACAAATTCTCAGTCCTATTTCTATTTATAATCTTTGCTGAAAACAAAGTATTCCCACATTGACCATTGCGTGGATAACTTTTTAACCACATATAATACACTCTTTTCTTGTTTTCTTTCCCCTTATTATATGATTCCTGTCCTTGCTCCGAGTCCCCAAGTCACTGTATTTGTCATTCTGTTGATATGAAATTTGATAACAGCTTCTTAATTTCATATCACAATTTTAAATAACTTGATATAATGTGGTGTGAGTTTGGTGTAATACCTAATATACACATGCCACAGTATCTTTACACTCGGGTAATTTCTGTTAAACCTTCTCAACATCTATATGTGACTTTGTTTTTCATTTTGTTTTACGGTCCGATCTGATGAATGTGATTGTTTGGTGGTGTTCAGGAAATAGATGAGTTGTGTGATGAATGGGTCCCAGAACCCCTCATTCCTTCAGTTACTGATGATATGAAGTATGAATCACCAGTATTGCAAAGGTGAATTTTTTTAGTTAGTCGTTTTATTTATTAATTTTTTCTTTTTAAAGTTAGCTTTCCTGAGATAATATAGATGATTTATTTCACGTATGGTATATATGATTCTATTCATGGTCCTTCTCATTTGGATTAGTGATGTTCTTGATTTATTACAGATTTTTTTTTTTTGTTCCTTCTGTTTATTGATAAAATTCCCATTTGTGCACACAAGTGTTTCAAGTCTGCTTGGTTCTGGTTTTCTTATTATCTCATGAGTTGCTTTTATTCAGTCTGCTGGATCACATACGACAATTGATGGGAAAGAAGTTGTTAATTTTGCATCAGCAAATTACCTTGGTTTGGTGGGACATGAAAAGTTGCTAGTACGAGAACCTACCTTTTCATTCTGTTTTGGTTCCAGCATATTGCTTTGCGTACCTTTTTAATTATATTAAATGATGCGGAACAGGACTCTTGTACAAAATCAGTAGAGAAATACGGTGTTGGTTCTTGTGGTCCTCGTGGCTTTTATGGAACAATAGGTATGATAAAAATTAATGTTTTATGAGGCTCCTATTTCATATAACTTTTTTTGGTTCTTCTATCCTCTACATGACTTCTCAGACAACTAAGTTCATATTATTTTTGATTTATTCAGATGTTCACCTTGACTGTGAAGCCAGAATAGCCAAGTTTCTTGGAACTTCCGATTCTATAGTCTATTCATATGGACTTTCCACAATGTTCAGTATAATTCCAGCATTTTCCAAGAAGGGTGATATAATTGTTGTGTGAGTTTTATTATCTTCCTTTACTTGTTGCTTAGCAGTGTTCTACGATAGACATACTCAATAAAACTCTGTGAAAATTTGTAGTGTTCATTTTTTATGGCATTACTTGAGATAATATGGCTTCTATTTTCGATTCATTGATAAGCATGAGGAGCATTGCGCTGGGCTGATGAGGATTTAGAGTTTGTTTCTATGCCTAAATGGGTTTATGCTTTGTATCAAACATTTTTCCTTTTATATTGGCAGAAACTTTCATCTAGGTTTGAATAATTAAGAGCCTGTTCTTGGCATCTTTATCAAAATCAAAAAATTTATCAAATCAATACCAACCACATATTCTCCACAAAAAACAAATTTTCACACTTCCCAATAATTTTTCTTTACATTACCACTACACATTCTCCTGTAAATCTAAAACTCTTTTACCATAAAGCTCACAAGAACAAGTTCTAAAGAATAACTCTCTTGTCTGAAACGGGAGGCATTTCATTGTGCTGGATGAGGATTTAGATATTGTTTCTATGCCTGGACAGGTTTAACCATTTAGCCCCGATTATTGGTCTATCTGTATTTTAAGATTAAAATAGAATGGGTAAAAATGAGTGATGGAGATCTGTGTTGTGTAGCTCATGAGCCCCATGGAAGATGGGAATGTGATAGTTTGACCAATGTCTAATTTGAACTAGAAATAGAACGCTAGTGAGGGAGCTTATTCTTATATTATCAACATCTTTCCATCACATCGCAATTTTCCCCATAGTTTGAGTAATTAAAGCGTACCCATCTTAAAACCAATGTTTTGAAAACCAGACTGGCACGGATTGGCCAGTTTAACCGGGAAAACCGAGATCGGTCTGTGACCAGCGAAGTGGAGGCGGTTTACCAGGTTCTCCCAGTTAGCTTCATCATTAAATCATTAATTATTACTTAAATTTAATTTTTCAAAAAAACTTGAGATTAATGGCCAACATCCATTCAGGCCAACCAGATCTTTCTTTTTCACAACTAAATGCTCTAGGGAGGCCCAATTTATTTATAACTGACTACCTTAATGCTTTTGTACTGAAATACTGATGTGGGATTGTCCAGTCTTTTTATAATTGGCAATCTTTGTGCCATGGATTGGGATCCATGTAGGATTCAAACTTGAGCCATACAAAAATTCCACTAAAATCTTAGGTGGGAAGAATTTTGCAATCTTGTATTTTTCATATTAACGAGAATTAAGTACATGCGTTGCACGTCTTACGTAAAAGATAAATTATATACACGCGTATTTGAAATATTAACACTGTCTTGAACTTTGTTGGGTTAATTGATAAAAATATAAAGAGGGGAGTGATATAGGTGTGATGGCAAGCGACACCTATTGTTGAGTAAATTGAGAAATCGGATGTTAGGTGAATCAGGAAACAAGGCTAATTTGGAGTTACATTCCATTATTTCTTTTTAGATTCTACCATTTCTAGAGTCATCAACATAATATATACTCAACATAATATGTACATAGATGTTTGAATTGTGACGCAGTAGTTGGAAGCTCAAGTTCTAGGCAAGAGGTTCCGTGTTCGAACTACACCCATCTCTCCCCTAGGTTTCCCCATCTATCGCTCCGTTGTACTAAAATAATAATAATAATAATAATAGTAATACTATGTGCATATATATTATATAATATATGTGTGTGTTTAAGCATTAATCTAAATTGTAACATGTGCAGCATACAAATGGATTTGTAAAATAATGTAACTTGTAAAATTATAATAGGTAAAAACTCAAACAGTAATGTATTGATTAATTTGAGAATATAAATAATAATGAGCAAATTAAATTAAATTTACTAAATGTTTTTTTTTTATTTTTTATTTTTTTTGGGGATGGGGTGGGGGTGGAGGTATATTAATGTAAAATTAGGGAAGAATAAGGGTAAGGGGAAATCAAATTCTCTCTTATTCATCCCTTTTATATTTAGTAGAGATTAATTATCATAAACTTCCATCTTTGTTTATTTGTTTGACTTAGATTTTATTGGATGGGACTATTAGTCACTTGTAATCACTTTGGTTTGTTGTCCCTTGTTATTTGTTTGTACTGAGTTTATATTGAATTTTTAAGATGTTATATTATCAAGAATTTATGAAATTGTTGGAATTTATAATAATTTGTGTCTATCAGCAGGTTTCATTTTTCTTTGTTGGGGCTTGGGGTGGAAATTGCTGATAATCCACATAACCATGCCGTTGTCCAATGGAATAACTTGACCAAAATATACCCTCTGCTTGTAAACTCAATTGCATCAAGAAATAATGATAGTAGAATTTGTACTTCAGAGCACATGTTTTGAAAATCATCCCACTTATCAAAAATCTTTTGGAGTCTTTTCCAATCAGTGCTTTCAGCCAATCCTTACTTTCTCCCTTTTTTGCCTTTACTTTATCCATTCTCTCCTTCACTCTTTGCCTCAATATTGTCTCTCTGTATCAGTGCACATCTAGTTTGAACTTATTTCTGTATCACTTAGCGTACAGAAAAGTGTTAAACTTCAACATGCTTGCTTTTCCACATCATACTATCGATTACTTTTTCATGAACAATGTCTATATTTTGTTATATCAAACTAGATTGGTGCTATTCTAGAAATTACTATCAATTACTTCTTCATGAACAGCGTCTATTTTGTTATGTGAGACTAGGTTGCTATTATTGTATTCATCAAGGAAATCAAACATGATTTTATCCGATATCATAGGCCACTTCTATCTTGTGACAGACTGCTTTTTTTGTCTGGCATACTATATATATAGTATCTGTCACAATATAGTTTTTGTAATTTCTTGAGGGTTGTTTCTTTGGCGCTTTCAGAGATGAGGGTGTCCACTGGGGAATACAAAATGGTCTTCATCTCTCTAGGAGTACAATTGTGTACTACAAGCACAATGATATGGAGTCATTGCAAAGTATTTTGGAGAGAGTTACCCAGAAAAATGAAAGAGCTAAGAAACTTAGGCGCTACATTGTGGCAGAAGCTGTGTATCAGGTGCTGTTTCTTATTGGCATGCCAGCAATTACTTTCTAATTCTTTCTTATTTCCCTTTTCTCTCCCTCTTCATACGGTGGTTATTGACATAGAAATAGAGAGGCAACATCCTCAAGTTCCTGCTCTTGATTTTTTCTCCATTAGTAATCAAGTATAAACAAATTAGTCTTGAACATGAAATTTATGTTTTTAAGGTTAGCATATCAACGTCGCAAAACTTTCATCAGCTTGTATATTAAATTTTATTTACCATTTTTTAGGCTTGGTCAGTATTATGTTGCATGCCCGGTTCTAAACAGACCTAAATGAACTGCACCATGTATCAAGGTTATACTCAAGCTTGGAATACCTGGAAAGGAAACGAGATGGAATCTAGAAATTTTAGTATATACTTTATAGAAATTTCTAAATAAAAACCCTACATTTCTCTGAATTCTAGTTTTATATGATCAATAACCAGAAAATTAAGATATGCTTCCCACTTGATATTAGAATACTAGTGAAAGGACTATGCTTTACTTGGACTCAGGTGCCGGTGTCGGATACGGGTACGGATCTAAGGGTAAGATCCGTCATTTTTTAAGTCAAAGATATGGGGATAAGGTCAAAAAGTGCCCAAATTCCAGACACAGACACTTAGACATGGCTAAAGAATAAAAAAAATTACTTTAAAAATAAATATAAAAGTCACTCTTCGTTTTTTGGTTGAAAAAGAAAAGTTGTGTCGTGAACTTTCAAAAATATTGTTGTTTGTCTGTTTGGGGAAAAGGGGCCTATTTTTTAAGAACTGGGACCCATTAAAAAATTAGGTTATTTTTTAAATAGGGCTTTATTAATTCCATATATGTGTGGCCTAAAAGTTCATATATGAACAGTGGCGGAGCCACGTTAGGCCGAGTGCGGTCCAGTATTTTGAGTGGCCCATTAATACAGCCAGCTGACCACACTGAAATAGTCCAAAAGCCCAATATTGTCTAATATTTGTTCCTTGAAAAAGCTAGATAGGAAGCTTTGTTAACCCAAAACAATCCGTGAGGCCCATTAAAATTTAGATTGCTGATACAAAGCAGGATATCCACTCTTATTTTATAGACCACGACGTCAGCTTTCTCAAATTACATAACCGATGTGGGATATCATACCTTTCTTTTATGGAACACATCTATGCGAAGTGGGATATGGGAAACGATCTATCAATTCACAAATCATCTACAGAATTCTCTTTTTGAAAATGAAGGATTTAATGGATACATTGATCTTTGATTCAATTGAGGAGTTATCTTTTTCCATTGTCGATTGTTCTTCAATTCGTTCTAATTTGTGAATCTTGCAACTTTTGTTTTTCCATAGCTTCGTTTCATCATCCAATCCTCGAGAATTTGTTAATTTAACTAATCATATTTGATTTGATGAAAAAATTTATAACTTCTATACACAATCAACTTGAATCCAACAAGAGGCCTTGATAATTCTGGTATAGATTATATATGTTCTATATTGGTTTTTTGAAAAAGTGATTTTTGTTTTGGGTTTCTGGATTATTGTTTCATAGCTTTAAAGGAGTATTCTATATATAAAACATGCAGAAGTTATACCTTTTAACTATTTTAGTTGATTCCCTAGCAAATGCCTTAATAAAAGGTGTTTCTCTAATATTATACTCCTTTAAAAGTAAGCTATCTCTTATGACCATCTTGATACGGTGTTATTTTTGTCCACTTTGTCTTTCTTAAAAATTTCTGACCACACTGGACTCAAATCTTGGCTACGCACTGTATATGAATATGTATGGCTCAATAGTTCATATACAATTCTCGGGTTTAGATGGTGTCATATACAATTCTGGGGTTTAGATGGTGTGCTGTTGGTTCTTCTACTTCTTCTTCTTCACGCCATAGCCGGCTGTTGAGGTCATATACAATTTAGGGTTTTCAAATTGGTGCTTCTTCTTCGTCGTTTTCATGCCCTAGCAGCCTGTTCTTCTCAGTAAACGGTTC
>CAVNYN010251495.1:0-52578 GCA_963692815.1 Nyctanthes arbor-tristis
AAAAAAAAAAAAAAAAAAAAGAAAATAGGACCAAGAGTATGTATGTATGTATATGCACCAAAAAGAAATATAAAATAATCAACTAAATACAAGCAATAATAGACATTCGACAAGCTGTGTATTTACAAAAAAAACCGTTGTGTTATTAACAAAGTCTCTTTGTTACCGTTCTATCTTGCGAGGCAATTGAATTAACTTCGCGATGAGCTTGAGGATCCGAACATCTGATCGAGTACTATGACTAAACCCATGGCAACGGCCAAATCGAATTCTCCATGTACAACGAGGCGAAACACATCCCTTCCAAACGCAACTCCTTTCACGGCCGCCTCCTTCTGCTTTATCTCCGCCACTCGCCGCCGCTTGCCGTCGTACACGCTGCAGCTCCGCTGAGCGTATGATCCTTCGATCTCGTATTTTGTTTCCCTGCAGTTACCTGGACCCACTATCGCCAGGCACTTTCTCTGCAGCAAATTCACCGGCTTCCGCACTGAATATCTAGGGTTTACCGCCGTCTCTCCGTCGAACACCAACCAGCAGTCTCCCAGGCTTAGTTTCTGTCATTATAATTCAATCGAATTCATCAGTAAAAAAAATTTAACCTATAATTTGGGGATTTATTTATACAGAGAGGGGAAAATAAAAATTCCAATTACTTTGCGGCGAATGGTGAGGAGCGATTTCCCGGAGGTGTCCATGAGAACGATCTCTCCTCTGTTGCCGGCAATGTAATTATCAACTCGGAAGACGAGGTTTCCGGTGGCGTCGAATACCGTGAAACCGTCGCAGCTGAAGAGAAGCGATTTCTTCCATACAGTGAGGACCGCCGAGTTGGAATCACAGTCACTAGTGCTTAAAGGTTTTGTCGGCGGCGACGCGTTGGCGCTTCCGGCGTTCGGGTGTACCTTTGTCATTCTAGCTAATTGAATTCTTAGCTTGCTGAGCTACCTTATGGAAATTTTCTCAACGAGCTTCCAAGAGAGGAATAAGAATACTTCCCAAATCAACATTGACTGGTGCCCAAACCAATACCCACATATATATAAACACACGTACGCTACACGCACATGGGGGCCCATCCCGAGTTTTTCTACAAAAAGAATGTCCTCGAGAACGTTCTTATGTGGCAATGAGTTGACAGAAAAAGGGCCCAAACGAGATGCCATGCTGGTTCCCCCAAATGGCAAAATGACCCACCACAAAAATGTCTCAATCTTCAGAAACCCACCAGCCCCCAAAATGAAACCGGCCCTCTGAACTCCCCTTTGTCCCCAGTTCCGTTCATGCACCCTTCTTCACCACCACCACTATTTCTCCCCAGCGAAGAATGATCGGAAGCCTCCCGCGCGCTGCCCCCAAATCCAGCCGTCCCCTCGCGATGGCCAACTCCGGCTGACGCCGCGTGTCGCCCACAGAAAACAGCCGTCTCTATCGGCGACCTCCAGCCATGTACAAAATCCCAAATATCCAAAACTGTTTGCATAATTTTTACAAGTCCTAATTGCTCCATTTTGGTTTTTCTTTATTTTTTTTACTACAAGAAAATGTAATCCCAACAGTTTTTCACCTTCCAAATTACAATACAGTGCAAAAAAAAAAAAAAAAGAAACAAAAGGGAGATCCAACACGAATGCAGTGGCCGGCTTCTTCGACCATCGTCATGGTTTGGTAATAAGGCAAGAATGCTTTCTTCGGGTGGGTCACCAACTAGAGGGGCCGTTTTCCGTCGACTTCGTCCGTCGAATTTACTGGCGGGAATTTCTTCTGTTGGGAGTGGGGGGTTCGGTGGATTGGAAGGGATTTTTGAGAAGAAATTAGGGGATCGTGTAAGCACTGATTTTGGGTTTGGGTGGGTTGAATGGTGGGACCTTTCTTCAGGCTTCTATCATATGCTTTTTTTGGCTGTGGGGCTGCCCAGTTGGTTGCCAACTTATTGCCACGTAAGATCGTCCTCTCTATGTAAAGGAGGACGTTCTTTTCATAGCGGACTCCGGCCCATCCCTCACGCATACTACTTGTTTAGAGAACTGTTGTCTTCCGATCTATATTATAATTCTGATCTAGCACAATATAATATGATATTATATAGTACTATTAAATAACTATATAGCGTGCATCAGAATATGTTACATAGAAAATTATAATCATGTTACGTATTACAATACACGCTATATGACCGTATGACACTATATTGTGATATATACTTTTTGTCAGATCATTTTCAAAATATTTCCTACTGTTCTTTGGTATTGTATTCTAACACTATATGTGCCCTATGGTATGGCACTATACGACACATGTGGCGTATATTAAGATCTCAATGTACACCACATATGTCATATGGTGTCATACTATATGACACATATGGTACTAAAAATTTTTTCCTGTTCTTTGTACCACTATTTGTATAAATAAAACGAATGATATCAATTTATGAAATTCATACAGTGGACATAAATGAGCACATTTTGATATTAGTGTAAGAATTCACATTTTAGTTTCATTGCACGGAAGTGCTTACCACGACTTTTTCTTACTAGTATTATCTTTGTATTTACCGTTACTTTTTTTTTTTTCTTTCTTTCTTTTGTTTTTTGTACAAAGGGGTTGTGGGGAGGGGTGATTATGGGGATTTGAACCCGTGTAATCCTGGTAAAGAGTTAGACCCTTAATTACATAGGCTAACCCTTTGATTTCGCATTTACTGTTATTTTTGAAAATTAAAAATTTATATTAAACGCGTTTATTTGGTTTTTTTAAGGCATTATTTTTAGCTTCTTCAATGTAGAGTATACTAGTTCTATGAATAAAAGAGATTGCTTCAATAGTAAAGATATTTTCTTACAAATTTGGGGTGAATTTGGAAATTTTCATGACATGAACTTTACTAAAAAAAATTTTGTTCAATTCAAGATATATGTGAATTTTTTTCATCCACATGACATTCAATAAAGTTTTTAGGCTAGAATAGTCCCCACCCCCACAACAAACAGCATCACTCCTGTTAATAAAGAAAAATGTCTGTACACTTTATTGTAAAAATGATGTAGCCTCGTGCATGGATACCCTGATGTACGTCACATGGTCATATGACGTATGATGTATATGTATGACACTAGAATATAACTGATTATAGAATTAACATTCTATAAGTATGTACAAATTTGATATAAAAAGTCACTTAAAAAATAAACAAGAAAATGATAATAGGAATCGCTAGACGATAACGTAAACAAAGGATGATGTACAAATCGCGTTATACCATGTAGAACGATCACAACTCAAATTCAACTGAACTTTTCTCATTTTTACACTTTCAGAAAAACTAGAGAATCTCAATTCTGTCAACCAGTTCTTCAAAAAATTTGATGATTCAGTCTAACTGAATCAATGACTATACCATGGATACATATTAATAACTTATTTGCAAAACTAGCATCCAATCAACTATTGGCACCTTATGACGCCATAGAGTAGACGTTCCATCGAAGTTGTTATCACCAATTTAATTTTATATATACTAGACTTTTTATCTGGTATAATTGGATGTCCCAAACACATCATTAGTGCGGAATAAAAGATATTATCTATAACATTTCCCATTTCAACACTAACCTACAAATTAACTATAATTGATTGGGAAAGATAATTATATTTTATTAACCTTTCAAGAAAAAAATTATACTTTATTGTAGTAAAGCCTAATAAGGGCTGCTGTCCAATCCTTGCCTCGTACTAAAAATTATATATAATACTAATAATAATTTTCTAAGGAATAATAATTTAATAATGGAAATTAATTTGTGGTGGAAGCTGAGACGCGTGTCATAAATCAACCCCCACTCGTTGGAGATATTTTATTATAAAAATTTGAAAAAATAAGTTGTTTGAAGGGAAATTCAAAATGTATATTTAAAAAGTCAAAATAAGAGAAATTGGAAAATGAGATCCATGATAAACATTTTGAGATTTTCACTCTAAGTTCTCAATCTTTTATATTGTCTCTTTATTCTTTTTTGATTATTGTTTTTATTCCCAACTTTATTTATTTCCTAATTTTTGTTCCCGTGAAGTTATCATTGATGATGACAGTCCTAAAAAAAAATTCACCATTTCATCGTCTTTATTGCTGTTGATTTCAGCAATAGGTGGTGAATTTTTCCATCTTGTGTAGGGGTGTGGTACTAGCAATAAGATAATGTAGATATATGAATTTCATTTAAGATTTAACTTTTCATTTATTTTGTCTTTATTTTTTATGTGTGCAATAATGCCATTTTATGAAAACCTAATCATTGAAATGAAAAGTTTGATTATAGAACCAGGAGTAAGTTCCTTTTACTTTATGACATGGCAAAATGAAATGTCGTCACAAAACACGAAGAAGGATTGATAATTGTTTTATACTGAGCCACTTCATTTTAGTTAATTTCCATTGAAATTGATGCAAATTATTAATAGGAATGAATTAACAAAATATAAAAGGTACACTAAAAATTTATGTAGAAGTTATAAGGAGTGGGGACTTATAGCGGAAAATACCCAAGTAACATTTGTGACCCACACCTAATGCCTTGGCCAACTTCCTATCCCAATATTTTCAATAAATAAATTAGGGTAATGTTACAAATTCACCACATCTTATATCCACTCTATATATGTCCCTTTAAATTGCTTATATATTACGATAATTTCATGATAATTTGTTTCTATTTTATCATGATATATAAGTAATTTAATAAGGTAGATCTTGGATATACACGAGATGAGGTGGACATTTAGTATTATCTAATAAATTATAATAAAGAGAATAACAAGTTTTTCAAAAGAAAAAAAAAATACAAGGTCAATTTTTCCACTTAGAAAAAAGCATTAATGAATTTTGGACCACAACTTTGTTTGGGAATATTGTTCATAAAAATCATATTTGTACCAAACAAACATAAATTTCCATTGCTACAAAAGCAATTTTTGTATGTCGATTTGTCAGTACGTGTAGTAGAGGATAAGTTTTCATAATCATTATGATTATTACTTTATTATTAATTGCCTTGGATATATTCAATCCAACTATTATTAGTTGTTAAAAATCTAGAATCTTCTTAAAACGTATCTCTCTACTTTAGAAATCTTCTTATTTCTTAATGCGTTTCTACGTGCATTTTGTTGATGGTTTTTGACTTTCGAAAGTTAGATGAGAGATTAGATTTCAGTCAAAATAAATAGTGTTATTTTTTTTTATGAACATTGAAAATAGATTGAACTTTAATGAATAAGGTGGCGCCTAGCAAGTCTCGAGGAAAATAGTTAAAAGTTACTTACATGATTAGTCTATGTTTTATGTATTTATTGTACTTGTATTACAACATTGATGGATAATAATACTATTTTTTTTCTTTTTTTTTTTTTTATACACAGGAGGATGAAGGGGAGGAACATAGATGGTTCGAATCTAGACTTTTGACCCGAAATATAAGTATCCTAACAACGAGTACTATATGATTTCTTTACGGAATTGATTTACTTGATTATTGAATTGTACAATGATACTAGCTTTTTTAAGCAAAATAATTCTATTGTATTTTCTATATATATATATATATATATTCAATATTTTATTTTACAAAATAAAAATAAAAATAAATAAATGGAATACACATAATATAATATAATATCTCAAACAAAAGCATCATTTTATTATTTTAGAATTAGAATTTTGATTCAAATTTATTAAGTAGCTGCTTGATTCTCATTATTCACATTGAATTATAATGAGAAATTATAATGAGGTAAAATACGTAGTATATATTTAATAAAAATTTGCAATTTATAGTTATAAATAAGCAATTATCAAATTAGTAATCAAATCAATGATACTTAAAATTATAATATGATTTGAAAAATAGAATCAAAGCATCACTAAACCAAAATCGGAAAAGCATGTGATTTTGAGACCCGTGCCACGTGCTTTTCGTATCTATCTATCTATCTATCTATCAAATAGTACAATTTTTTGTTCTTCCAATTTTACCCCATAGCTTAGCGTTTCCGCCACACCAAGGTTCGTTCTTGTCTCTCTTCTTTCTCTATGGTTGGTTCCTCTATCTCGTTCCCTTAGTTTCTATTTATACGTTTTTGTCTTGGATTTACTTCTTCTACGTCTTCATTTTCTTTTGCATTGGGTCTTGCGTTTTATTTGGGTTTGTGATTATGCTGGATGTTGCATGGTTTACCCGCTCAAGTTTCTTTGCTATCTATTGCTGGAGCTTCTGTGGATCTTTTCTTATAGCACTCTGGTGAAGAAACTTGGAAGGAAAACATAGAAACAGCAGTAAAGGATGCCAGGAAGACAATAGGCATTCTATATTTTAAACATTATTGACCCTAATTCTAATAATTAATAGAGAAAAATTATTTAACGTAATTAAACAGTGAACACTACTTGTCCCTGATTTACAATTTGGTAAATGATAATATTATATTGGCACGTTTGGTAGGCTTCTATGAGAATGGTTTTAGAAATTGAAACGGAGAATATAAAAGAAAAGCTATTTGTAATTCTTAAGTAGGGCTGGCAGGTTTGAAAGATTGGACATTGTCTCAGGCAATCATAATTCATAAATGTGTTAACTAAGGTTGTTTATTGGCTTTGAAGTCAAGCCCCGACTGCTTCAAAAGGAAATTTAATGGATACTTCTCTTTTCCACCTTCTAAAAATATATTAAATAAAAAGATCAAAACGAAATTTGAAATCTTCAACAAGTTAAAGATATCAAAATTGAAACGCCATATACTGTAGTATAAGATGCATTGCAACAAAGATGTCAAGGATACTCGTCCAAATCTTTGTATGTGGAGGCCAAGTTAATCAACTTTGCTAATCTACGAATAGGGCTGTGCAAACGGGTTTCGGTCCCGGGTTTTTGAAGGACCAAGACCGGACCAAACATCTTCGGTTCGGTCCCGGTCTCGGTCCTAAAAATAGCAAGCCTAAACGATTTCTGTCCTTGTTCGGGCTCGAGTAATGAATTTGGTTTTTTCGGGCTTGTAAAAAAAATTTTCTATAGATTTAGTAACGTAAAAACACATATAAACAAAGTTTAGAATAAACAAATAGAAGAGCTTTATACGTAACAAAAGTATTAATATGTCTCTGTAAAGTAGAAGCACTAGACTTACTTGTATTTCTCATTTTTTTTATTTTAACAAATCTAAAATTATTAAATATTTGAAATATATATCCTAAATTGGAAAATAAATGTAAAAATCATAAATATTATATATATTTTATAATTTTAATAATTTTACAATACAATTTTGATATTTTCAAAAGGCAAAAGATAGGTAATTCCTACTTTATTATACATTTATAGGGATTAAATATTACAAAAATGATGTAACTGTCAGAAATAAATAACACTTACAACTTAAAATAAAAGCAAAAAACTCAATTTCACATTTTTTTACCAATAAGAAAACCACTTAAATAAATAAAAAGATATATAAGCACAAATTCTCCACGTCTATATATAAATATATTTATATATTATATAATAATAGCATGTAATTTAAATAGAGTCAATAAACATATTCTAAATCTGAACAATTTTCTTTAACAAAATCCTTACAATGTTGCAAATTTTAGTAACATTGTATATTAACACAATTATTCTTGACTATTGCTTAAAAAATAATATAATAATGATGATTTTTAAAAAAGTTTTTTGGCAAAAAAATTTTAACTTCAAAAAGAAATTTAGTGGTATTACTTTAACTTTTTAATTGTCCCACATTGAAAGTTATGTAAAAAAAAATATAATTAGAGCTTATAAATAAGATGAGTCTTTGTGTAAGTGACTATGTAAATGAAATTTTGTGGACTTTGAGGCAAATTAATAATTGTCTTGGTTTTTTATATTTAGTTTAAAGTTTAAATGATTGTCCCACATTGAAAGTTTTGTAAAATATCAAATAATCGGGGCTTATAAATAAGATGAGCCTTTTGTGCAAGTGACTATATAAAGGAAATAGTTTTGATTCTTACCTCTTGAATATTATGAAAAGTGAAAATTGAGTTTCAATTTATATATTTAAAAAAAAAAAGTCAACCGGTCTTTGACCAGGTTTCCGGGTTTAAAAAAAAAAGGGACCGGACCAGACCTGACCAGTCATTTTGGCCACAAAGCCTGGACCGGGACCGGCCCATTCGGTCTTGTTTCTGTCCAGTTCACCCGGTCTTGGTTTTTTTGCACACCCCTATCTACGAATATGCCCACTCAACCCTCCATAAGCTCAGTATCCATAAGCTCAGTATTTGCTTAATGCAACCGTACAAAAATGTGATGACAATAATGACAACTGAGACAAAATCTTTGTGAAGGTCTGTCTCCAAGAGAAATGTTAGAAAATTGGGAAGTGATTTTAAGGAGAATGCATATTAGAGGAAAATGGTTCAATTATTGATCGATATGCAAAATTATTATATGGAGAGAATATGTGTCTGGAAATGAGTCTGGGCAACCCCCCCACCCCCCCCAACACACAAAAAAAAGGTAAGGAAAAAAAAGAGAAAGAGGAAAGAAATAAGGAAAACGTGGTATCCTAAACATTATTATTCACTACGCCAACTTCAAACTTAAGAATTTTAATTGCTTAAGCTAAATCTAAGAAATTAAAAGTAAATTCCAAATGCCTGAATGGGTCACATTACGAAGGATACTCTTTGAAGAGCTTGTCATAGTAGCGTTTAACTCGTGTTTGCTCCCAAGACAGACTCATGTCATCTTCTTTATTCCTTATAAATTTTTACTGAAGGATTAAAAAAAATGGAAAAAACGTAAGTTTTAGCAAATGATTGTCAAGGGTAAAATTTAGTAACAAAATGAACCATGAAAAATGGGTGGAACTCAAACCTAATCAGCTCTATAAGTAAAAGCACGACACACAAACAGTTACATGAACGAGATAAAAGTAACTCGATTTGCTTCCTTCTCCACATACCACTACGTTAGAGATTTTTTATTGTGAAATGTACACCAAGAAATTTTAACAACATCAAATGCTAAGAGGTCTAAGTTCATGAGATATAACTCATATGTACTCCAGAAGAATTGTTACATAGCATTGCAGCTTATCTAAGTTTTTTGAAGTTCCATGAAGTAGTCATTGGCGGAGCTACTAAGAGTCCAGTGCGGTCATTGGACGGCATTGACTCTTGAGTAGTCCAGTAAAATTAAGGGCTTGACTTCACTCATTTTTTAGCCCGATTCGACAACCCATATAAAAGAAAAGAGTTTTCTTGAAACTATTGGCCTTTTTTATGGCCCAAATGGAGAAATAAGTGATAACCCAGTCCAAACTTGAAACTAGTATTAATTAGCAACTAAAGAATCAGCATAGCCAGAAGCTCCTCTTTGGCCTTCACTTCTTATTTGAACCAGACAACCATCAGCCAGCAAAGAACTTGAACCCAAAAATTCCGTACGGATGACGATAGCGACAAAAATAGAGTGAAATTTGCTCTAAACGACCCCTCACACGCTAGCAATAATTAAGGTAATAGATCAACCATAAGTCCCTAATAGTTTACAAGTTATAACTGATTTTTAATTTTTGGGGTTTATGCTTGAAATTATAATTACTTAATTGGTTGGGTAGGTAAAGTGTAAAACTCCAATTTTGAGACTGCTTGAATGTATTATGTATAAGTGTTTGAAGTTTGATGTGTAATTTGTAAAGCCCTAATTGTGTAATAAATGGGTTCTCTTTGCAAATGCATATTATATGCTTAGTTTTCACTAATTATTTTGTTGAGAGGCAATTAACTTGAAGAATATGTGGAAAAATTGTTGCAAGCTGTTTTGTATTTCCAATTATGCTTATTGTTATGCTTGAAGAATATGTGAAAATTTTAGTTTAAGCAAGATTACTTAAAATTTAGATTTTGAGTTTAAGCAAGATTTTGATTTTATTTAAACTTAGTTTAAGTATGTTTATTTAAATTTATTATTAGTTTATTGTTACTTTTCATTAAGCAAGTATTATTTAGATTTTGAGTTTATATTCTTGGAATTATGTTTGACATCTTATAGTTGAATATTTCAAATTATGGAGAGATTTTAAAAAGAAAAGGTTTGTTCGAGAAAATCTTTGTAGTTGATTTTATTACCGTATTACTTTGCGTTTTCTCTTTTCAAAAATTTCTAACCAGTCTGACTTCAAATCCTGGCTACGCCAATGTAGTAGATGATGCAGTAAATACATTACGGGAATTATATGGACAATTTATATAAGTAGAAAGAATGACAAAGTATGCATACTGATATCCCTATCTAGGGGTGTCCTTGTCAGCTTTAATTGGTGACTTATATAGCCCAAGTTTCTCTTTCCCATAAAAGGCAACTGCAAGCAATCACATTATTAAATATACATTGCATGAAGGAGGAAAATGGAGTTCATAAGCTAAGTCTACCATCCATGGTTTTGAAAAATATAACTGGGAACTGAGGCGAGGTGTAAGCCTTGAGGCCGGGTGAAAGGAAGGTTCGAGAGTAAGCCTTTTTTTTTTTTTTTTTTTGCAGAAGATGAGGCCAGAAATTGCAAATTTTCAGAAGTTGCGGATTAATTAATAAATAAAAGTAATATAAAAGAGTCTTCGACAACCAAATAAAGCATTGGGGACTTATTTGCCATTAAAATAAAATGAAAGTGACTTTGCTATGTATTATGCTACTAGGGTTAGACAGTTATGCGCAGGCATTAGTTTTTTTCACTGGAAATGAAAGAGCCCTCCAGTTTTGTCGTTGGCAATCACTGATTAAACATTTCCTTTCAGCGACGTCAAAATCCATCACTAAAGCTTGGATTTCCGTCGAAAATGACTTTTTTGATGGAAAATGGGCCATCGAAAACATGGTCGGTGAAGGCCTGCACTATAAACTTTCTGACGGAAATATTGTATCCGTTGGAAATTTCCTATGGCCGTATCTGTCGGAAATATTTGCAACTAAAGCTACTTGTCGGAAACTTCCCACGGCAATGAGCGTCCGTTGGAAAATTTCCGACGGATTTGTCTCCATCGGAAAGTTCCGACGGACATAAAAAAAACACTAAAAAATTTTTTTTGTCGAACCCGTGCCTCAACCTATAAATCTACTTGCACATCCGCAGGGTTTCATCCACAACCCACTCCCAAACCCGTAGACCTGCAAATAAATTCTTTTCAATTTTGCAAAGTGGAGATTCAAACCTTAAACCTGGGGAGTAAAATCCCAACCACCAGGCTATTATATATTCTTGTTAATGTGCTGCCCAAAAATATATATATAAAGTATCGTCTAGGAATTTTGTTAATTTAAAAATAATGAACTTTCCTTCTTAAAAATTGGACTTATATATTATTTATTATTTCATTAAACTTTATTATATTAAATATGTTATTTATACTCTAAATTTATTTGTATGTGTCATTATTATATAATGTTTTGCCCCTTAATTTTCTACATTATATATTCATTGTTAATTAAAACTAAAAATAACAAAAGAGGATCTACTAAAACAATAGTGTGGTTTATGTGAATTTTTTAAAAATAATAAAATTAATAAAAAATTTATTTATAACTATTGTTTTAAATATTAACCACAAAATAACTGATGAAAGATTAAAGTTTCTTGTTTTATATATATATATATATATATATATTTCATTGGGTAAACTACATTAGCATTAAAATTTATTTCATATTATATATATATATATATATAACAAATGAATTGTCAAACATTATTCGAGTGCATGGAATCGGTCATTTCATAAGACAAGTGTACGGGTCATATATGCGAATGGAGTAAAAGGAAATGATTATATATGTGTGCACGCGCCGCACATATGTCCTGCAATAGTTGGGAAACAGCACATAGCAATTACATACCTTCTGAATTTCATAACTACAACTGTTGTTATGCATATTGAGATTCCATATTTGACGTTTACTTCCATTCCATGCCAACTAGGGTCCTTTGTGGAGATTGTTAGTGTTTTTTGTTGATTTTCTTTTTCTTTTTTTTTTTTCTAACTTTTGTTTGTACTTTTAATTACACATATAAAAACATAAATTATTTTCTATTACATATCTAAAGGATTGTTGATTGTTAATAACACTTTTAATTTTTGGTAAAGTTTTTAAATTTAGAACAAAATTTTACTTGCTATATATTAGTTAACATATCTTCTAGTTTGGAAAAAAAAAAAAAAATTAACATATCTTCTATATATTTTTTTGAGACTAAAAATTAATGTATATTTATTATAGAACATTATGCATATTAAAACATATTAATAAAGTAATTGGATGAATTATTATTAAAATTAAAAAATAAAACTTATGTCAAACTTATTGAAAAAAAAGTTTTAATTTAAAGAAAACTTTCAATATTTTACAAAGGAAGAATTAAAATATATTTTTAAAGAGATTTCCAACGAAACCTCAAGTCCGTCGAAAACTTCTGGCATATACACTTTCTGTTGGAAATTCCTTTGGAAATTTCCAACGACCGTACATTTCCGTTAGAAATTTCCGACGGCTTCCATTGATGTCGGAACTTTCTGACGACATACGGAAATGTAACGTAGTCGAAAATTCCTACGGACTTTGTTTTAGTCGGTAATTTCCGATAGTCCAACGTTTCCGCAAAAAAATTTCGTCTCTAATGAGCCAATTTCTAGTGGTGATGAATCCGTCCTCTCTAGTGCCGGCGACAACACAGGTAGGTGGGAATTTTAGTTTTATTAACTGATTTTAGAGGATCGTGTGTCCCGAAACTTCTTTGTCGATAAAAACTCAGCCAAAATTTCCAGCAATGTGTGGGTGTTTCTCATTTCTAGATGAAACAAAAAAAAACACGCCTCAAGGCGTGCTGCTCTCTTGACGGAGGCGCACGCCTCCCAAAAAATAACATCAAAATTGGCCTTGAATCCCTGAACATGCACCTCGATTGAAGGCAGGCCTTGAGCCGCACGCCTCGAACAATTTTCAAAACCATGCTACTATCTTCTCCCCCGCTACTACAAAAGAGAAATAGAATGTTCAATCCAATCAACAAATTGATTGGTTTTTCGCACAGGGTACCATGGTGAAAATTCAAATATTTGGGGGAGGGGGAATGACTGTAGCTTATTTTTTATTATATTTTGTTGTAGAGCCAAGTTTAACCCGAATCAGTCCGGAATTTAGAAAATCACAAGCAGAAAGATTATATATAAATTGAACAAGAAAACTGCAACTGACCATGATTATCATTCAAAAATTTATTGTGGCGATCATAGGCATCATGTCTTTGTCTATGAGCTTGATACCACCTGAGTATAAAGCAAACAAAATCCAATTAGTCCAATTCAAGAACAAATAAACTGTTGGGATATGTGTCTAATAAAGTGTTAGGATAGTAATCGAAGTATGAATAAATAATTATTTATTTATTAGATTTCACCTGTGATGTTTATTTTCTATAAACAAATTTGTGATATTTGAGCGGTTATGAAGGGTCATCAGTTGCTTTGAGATAATATGGAGATGTTTATAACTAGATAAGTACGAAAGATACATCTTATATTTCAGCTGGAAAAATATTACTCCTGAGCTGAGAATAAATGTTGGCACTTTATTCAATCGAGGCTCGTTTTTCATTACTCTAACTCTATTCAGTTGGTAATTTATCTTGATCGTCACGACTGGTGGAGGTCGTGAGTAATAATATCGATATAATTCGGGATAAGTATATTAAACTGAACCATTGTGTGAATTTAATTTCAATGCATGACCGTGTACGTAAATTAAAGTTCTACATGACTGTCATACCGTTAGTCTGAATCTATCTTGAGTAGGTTCTGTTATGGAGCAATCTTAAGGAACTTAGATATGCTATGGGTGAGACTGAATAAATATTTGGTCAACATACTCTGCATGTTGGGAAACGGAGGAGAGAGAAATAATAGAATGTGTACAACGAGAGGAATCCATTGCTCTTGAATAAAGAGTTAAATGATTTACTTAAATTAATCATCTGCAAGTATGATTTCAGGAATCTAACGTTAGTATTTAGTGAACCATGCTAAATAGAAATCATAGCAGTGATAATTGAGAGTTAAACAAAGCGTATAATTAATTAGGTGATACGGTCAGGTACATGCCTAATTAATTATCGGATCATAAGACGGGGACCAACTGTTAGAATCATAAATTAAGAGGATAATTAATTACGAAATTAATTATTTTAGTTCATGTAATTATTTATAATTAGGAGTTGTAATAATTCATTTTTAGTGGAGTATATGAATTATTAATAATTAAATCGGACAGTTTGTATCAGTTTAACTGGATTTAATTATTGGGATCCTAATTATCTAAATCTGATTGGGTTCCTCTGAAAGTTTCTGGAAAGTCGTGAGATTACTAGGAAAAAAATTCTAGGGTTTACACAATCATGCTAGGAATAGAATTTTTCCTCTTGCAAGACACGAAAGAGCTTAGGATTTTTTTCTATAAATAGGGAAAGGGTGCGGTCTTATTTCTCAATCCCGGGAAGAGCCGCACCTCCTATAATATTTTTGTAGAGAATTAATTCTTTACGGTTCAGCTTTTGTGTCAGGTTTTTGGAGAATTTCTAGTGGCGTCCACTCGTCGATGTAATCCAAGATTTGGAAGCATTTTAGAGAATATCCAAAGGTTGGGAGCTAGCAGTTCTTACCAATTGTTCATAGGATTAATTACTTGTCAATGTTCAGTGTTTTAAAAAGTGCGCCTAGGCGTGAAGTGGCTCCCCCACTCATCGCTTAGGCTATAAGCGGGGAGAAAATGGTCAACAAAAATTGTTAATCGCCTAGGCGCGCTTTTTGACACCTAGGTGGGCCTAATGACTCCAAGGCGCGCTTTTTTTTTTTTTTTTAACTCCTTCAAGATATAGCTTTCATAAAGAAAGACCTCAATTTAACCTCAAAGTTGAATATAAAAGACTAAGACAGTCATTAATTTGCCTCAAATTCTACAAATTTTCCTTTACATAGTCACTTGCACAAAGTCCCAACTTATTTATAAGTATCAATCATGTTGCCTTCCTACAAAACTTTTAATTTGGGACAATAAAAAAATTAGAGCAATACTATTAAATTTCTTTTTCAAGTTGAAAAATTTTTGCGGCCACTGAACTTCTTTAAAAATCGTTATTATTATATTATTTTACTAATAGTCAAGAATAATTGTGGTAAAAAGTGTGAAATGAGTTTTTTTGGTTTTATTTTAAGTGGTATATGTTATTTATTTTTGACAATTACATCATTTTTGTAATACTTAATCCCTATAAATGTATAATAAAGTAGGAAATATCCATCTTTTGCCTTTTGAAAATAACAAAATTGTGTCGCAAAATTGTTACAATTATAAAGTAGATATTATATTTATGATATTACATTTATTTTCCAATTTAGAATACACATTTCAAATATTTAATAATTTTAGATTTGTTAAAATAAAAAAAAAATGAGAAACGCTTTTTAACGTTTAAGCGCGCCTCGCAATGCTCGAAGCTCCAGGTCTATGTTTTTTCACGTTTCACGTTTTTTAGAACATTGTCAAAGGCATATTCCGTTACACTCTCTTTATGCAATTAATCGTGATATTCTTGTATTGAATTAAATATTCAGATCGATCATATTTTAAAAGAAAATAATTTTTTTTGAAATTATTGCTGTTCTTTTTCTTGTTTCCAACATAAACTTCATGTGCCTGAAGAGAGAAATAGAAAGACGGTTTTCTAGCTTCTTTATCGAAGATTGCTTGTTTGAGAGATCCAAATGATGCCATATGCCTTCCCCTCCCCTCTAAATAAATGATTCAAAACTCCAAAGATTAGCATGAAAAGGAGGAGATTCCTTCTTTCCTCCTCAATTTCCTCTCGAGTGGTATTCGAGTACCATATATGCCATATGATATGGCACCATATGACACATGTGGCATACATTGACACACCCCAGTGCACGCCACATGTCCATATGGTGTCATACCATAATATATGGCACAGATGATGCTAGAAAATTTTCAGTTTCGTCCCATCCAAAGATTAGCATGAAAAGGAGGAGATTCCTTCTTTCCTCCTCAATTTCCTCTCGAGTGGTATTCGAGTACCATATATGCCATATGATATGACACCATATGACACATGTGGCATACATTGACACACCCCAGTGCACGCCACATGTCCATATGGTGTCATACCATAATATATGGCACAGATGATGCTAGAAAATTTTCAGTTTCGTCCCATCCAAAGATTAGCATGAAAAGGAGGAGATTCCTTCTTTCCTCCTCAATTTCCTCTCGAGTGGTATTCGAGTACCATATATGCCATATGATATGACACCATATGACACATGTGGCATACATTGACACACCCCAGTGCACGCCACATGTCCATATGGTGTCATACCATAATATATGGCACAGATGATGCTAGAAAATTTTCAGTTTCGTCCCATCCAAAGATTAGCATGAAAAGGAGGAGATTCCTTCTTTCCTCCTCAATTTCCTCTCGAGTGGTATTCGAGTACCATATATGCCATATGATATGACACCATATGACACATGTGGCATACATTGACACACCCCAGTGCACGCCACATGTCCATATGGTGTCATACCATAATATATGGCACAGATGATGCTAGAAAATTTTCAGTTTCGTCCCACCTGCATTTACCTCTTTTTTTCATCTCTATTTCTTATAATTTCTTTTTTTATTATGATAAAAGAATTTCACGCGATTGCTGTTTTTATCTACAGATTTGGAGCTGGTTCACCTGTGCTTAAAGGCTTTTTTATTAGAGTTAAAATTAAGAGAATTCCTCTCACATTTTTACTGCTCAGTTTTTCTTCATCCCAGTTCGTTTTTTATTTGAATTTTTGTAGTTTTTTAAATAGTTTTGTATGGATATTTGTGTGTTTGTTATGGATTTTCTGATTTGGGCATTCTTTTAATTTTTTTATTCATTTTAGAAAATTTTATTTGCATCTTACTTTTGTTCTCGTGATAAGTACATTTGGTAGCAAAATTTTAGGAAGATGGTTGATTCCTTTTCTCCCTTTTTAGTTGATTAGATCTATATTTGTCCTTAAATGTTTTCTTATCTTGTTAGGGGTAAAAGAATTTCTCACCGAATGATTGAGGATAGTTCCAAGAATAAGATAGACAATTGTATGAAACACAAAGTAGTAATTTTATTTTTCCTGCTGTCGTATTGGGAAAAATTTCAGCAAAAAAAAAAGGAATAGGGAAAGAGGATAGGATAGAGAGATAAAAGAGAACATAGCTGAACCTTAGATATATGCCACTTGAGTTTAGCTATATATAGGTTTCCATAAAAAAAAAATAATAAATTAAGTAATATAGCAAAAATATGGCCACAGGTTTTATGAACTGTGGTTTATAATATTCAATTGAGTTAAAGTAAAAGTTTTGAAACTGATTTAATTTTAACCACTTTCCATACTAAAAAAATTAAAAGAATTTTTTATTTTTATTCTAAATCATCATCATCAAGTATTATTACTATTATATCATCCCAATTTAAATTTTTACCAATATATAGGTTCCCACAACAAAATAATAAATTAAATAATGTAGTAAATATATAGCAATATTTTTTATTTTATGACATGTGGTTTATCATATTGAATTAATTAAAGTAAAAGTTTTGAAATTGATTTAATTTTACTTATTTATTATTATTATTATGTCATCAATATCATGAGTAGGCATTTAATTGAAATGATAATGAAGTCTCAATAACCCAAGACTTGAAATTTGTCTGTCAATTGTAGAAACACATATCTTAATAAAATAATTAGTTGGAAATGTGTATATATATTACTAAAAGAAAATAAATAAATAAATAAGTAAATATATATATATATATAAGTAGGATATTGGCTTTAGTGGGAAAATTTACATATAGCTATTATCTTACTTTAATATATATATATATATATATAAGGTAAGATTTTGTGATTTTTTTCAATAAGATTATTATATTTTAATTCCTCATTTAAGATTTATATTTAATATTGAATTTCTTACTCATTTCGATTTTCTTGGCTTTCTATTTATGTGGTTTCCCTGTGCAATACACAGGTAACAAATTAGTCGCATATTATGTTTCTTGTGTTCCAATTTTAACTTTTACTAATTTATACATTTAATGAACATCAGTCACATTTTTTTTTATTTTTTTAATTATTGTTTACTTTATATTCTTACATTTTATTTTATTGTATATAGGAATAATTATTAGTTTATTTATATTAATGGGAAGCATACACGCCCCCCTCCCCCCAAAACCAAAAAAAAGAACCCTAAAAAAAATCTATAGATCTACAAATGTGTGAAGATTGTACAGTTCTATATATTTGATCTAATTTTAACATCACTACTTAAATAATCAATAATGTTAAACTACCTATTTACTCTTGTTTACTCAATTAAGTTTCTATATGATTATAGCGCATGATTGTGCTATATCAAAAGGCACGACTCATGTTAGTGAGCCATACAACAAATTTAGGACAAATTAATTCCAGCATGATTATAAGAGTTGTAGAACGATTAATCGATCATGCTTTCAAAGCAAAGAATGTGGTGCTCGTAATACTTGCCAATTTTACGAATTTAAAAAAAAATAAAAATAAAAATGGGCATTTTGGGCCCCGTTCGTATTGGATTTCCACCTTATACCCGAGCCCGTTTTGGAACATCCTCAGAGCCCAAGATATTAATGACACTGTCAGTGCAAACACGTCAGTTGACATTCTTAGAGGACCAGTACCCAAATTAGGGTTTAAGCACTCTTCAGTTTCAGATTCTGCCACCATGTACTTTACCTATTGCTCTGGATGAATACATAACGTTTTTTCTTGATTTTAGCATTGATATCTGAATATCCAATGGGCCATTCGTTTTGCAGATCTCGTTCTCTGTAACTTCTTTCAGTTCCAAGGATAAAAGGTATTTTTTCCCCTTCATTTCCTGGGCTTTGCACATTTGTTTATCATGTCTTGCCGTTTATTATTCCTACTTTTTCTTTATTTTGTCAATCTGATTTTTTCGCGCTGTTTTTCCCCTTTCCATTTTCGGCAGAATTACATTGTTTAGATACGCTAGGAGCATCCAAAATTTGATCTTTCTGGGTTATCTTAGCCGGAAAAGATGGCAAGCATGACTCAACTCCGGTACTCCCCTCTTGCTGGACACTACCGCCAGTTCACCACCAGGTGTGAAATATCCAATTTTAATCGCAAATTCGCTGACTATACTCCCCTGAATGGGCTTTCCATTTGTTCATTAAAATGTGCTGAAACTAAAAGATTAAGCCCGGATCTGTTATCCAATTTCCATATCCCTTGTGCTGGGGGAGGTGATGGTGTTGGTATTCGAGGGGGTAGCAGTGGTGGGGATAGTGGGACTAGAGGTTGGGCTGGTGGTGGCGATGGTGGAGAGTCAGATGAATCCAAGTCTTCTGGGGATAGTTTTGGACCAATTGGGGCGTTTATTAATGGGTGGAGGTCGAGGGTTGCTGCTGATCCACAGTTCCCATTCAAGGTTCTTATGGAGGAGTTGGTTGGTGTTACTGCTTGTGTAATTGGCGACATGGCGTCACGTCCCAATTTTGGGCTCAATGAGCTTGATTTTGTATTTTCAACTCTTGTTGTTGGTTCTATTCTGAATTTCGTGCTCATGTATCTCCTGGCACCAACTCTGTCCTCTTCAAGTGCAAGGCTTCCTGCAATTTTCGCAAATTCTCCTCCAAGCCACATGTTTGAGGCAGGACCTTACAGTCTAGTGAATAGATTAGGCACTCTTGTGTACAAAGGGACTCTGTTTGCTGCTGTTGGATTTGCTGCTGGACTCCTTGGAACCTCTATTTCAAATGGTTTGATTAAGATGCGGAAGAAGATGGATCCTAACTTTGAGACACCAAACAAGCCTCCACCGACACTTTTGAATTCCATGACTTGGGCAATTCACATGGGTGTGAGCAGTAATCTGAGATACCAAACTCTCAACGGGATTGAGTTTTTGCTGGCCAAGGGACTTCCACCATTCATATTCAAATCCTCGGTTATTATATTAAGATGCTTGAACAATGTTGCTGGAGGGATGTCATTTGTTGTCTTGGCCAGGTTAACCGGATCGCAGAGTGTCAAGGAAGGGAAGTCAGGCGCCATAAATGATACATTGGCTGAAGAGAAGGAGAAGCTGTTGAATGAGATTAATGACTTAGGTAGCAGTGAATCCCCTTCCAAGTCATCAGGATGATACCCCTAACCCGACACCCCTTAGAGATTGCTTTCTTCATGTTTCTTTATCTTTTAAATTTGACCCTTTGATCTACAATAAACAGGTTTTATTTGTTCTTGAATGATAAAATGTGATCTTTTGCCAAGGACAATGTCCTCCTCTGTTCTCCATTGCACATGGAATTTTACTTGGCAGGAGAAACTGACTGACTTGTGAATTAATTGCTGCTTGGTTTGAGATGCTCGATAATTTGGATGTCGTCTTTTAATTTGTGGGACATCTTCATCTGTCTGATAAAGCGGTATTTTTGCTTGAAAATCATGCTTTCAGTTTCCAAAAGTATCTCCTTGATTTGAAATGTATATGAATAAGATATATGTTTAGAATCACACCCCAGGAGAAATTTATTCAAGACTAGTATCATATACAATGATAGTCCTATGCATTCACAGAACTCAGAAATCCAATCAATATGCACTCATCTCATATGTATATTGGTAATTCTACTACATAATTTTTATGCATGTTTCTTGCGGGGTCTCTGAGGCATGATGTTCTGTGTAGAACTGCTAAGATAACCTCCGGACATATGTATGTTGTCTCTAGTGTTCAGTAAAATATTGGCATTTGAAATCAGAAGAGTCGATTTTGGCAGCATCTGGCACTAGTTGAGGTATGTTTTAAGCTCCCTTACAACTTCCAGCATGGATGGCCTCTCTTCTGGTCAATCTTGGCAACACCATAGAGTGAAAAGTACAAAATTTTCCATACATTCAGCAGGATGAAATCCCATTCTGCTGTCTATAAAGGAGAACAGTTTTCGTGATTTCCTTTTAGAAGATAAACAACTAGGTAACATGCTAATCTTTTGTGTAACAATAGATACGTTCATAGTCTAAGGTTTCGTTCAATGTAGTTTTAATAAGTAGTATCAATATGACGCAACCACTTTACAAAATGGGCTAATGCAGGGACATATACTATCTTGTCTCATAATTGTTTGATTTATGCTGGGCTTTAGTTTTCGTGAAATTCACATTAACAGGCAGAAAAGAGGCTTTGAAAATCTGGTGGTACCGATTACATGTTGCTTCACTCGGCACGTGATTCGATTTGGTCAGCTTTTATCTCATTTATTTTGTTGCATCTTTGGTCCACAACCAGGGAAGATAGCTGTTGTAGGTGGTTGTCGTGAATATACGAGAGCTCCATACGCTTCTGCTATTTCAGCTCTAAAAATTGTCAGTTACCTACACCTTGGTCTCAATTGCCTTCATAATTCTCTTATGACTGTTCTTTCTAACTCTTCGATGAAATAATCATCTGTTATTGCAAGAAGTTCTCCTTTTTCAATGAAGACTTATATTTCAGAGTTTTAAGTGGATATATATCTATTTTATCAGGGAGCTGATCTATCACATGTATTCTGTACAAAAGATGCTGCAACAGTTATCAAAAGTTACAGTCCGGAGTTGATTGTGCACCCAATACTGGAAGAATCTTATAGTGTTGGGTTAATATGTTAATTTTCTCATTGTTCCATAATTTGTTCCTAAATTTCTCTTTTGGGGAATTAAAATATTGATGGTTCTTTGGAGTTCTTAAAATTCTGAAATGATGTCTCTAGGGATGAGTATAAAGGATTCGTATTGGCCAAGGTAATTGCAGAGGTTGATAAGTGGATGGAGAGATTTGATTGTTTAGTTGTTGGTCCAGGTCTAGGGGGAGACCCGTTTCTCCTGGTGAGTCACTGTATAAAGCAGAATATCTTGTGCATCAATTTTGTAGAGACTTATTCACATCTTTGGTTGTATACAATGTTGTTATCCTCAACTTTAATCATCTGTATATTTACGTTTTTCATGAGCCTTCAAATATGGTTGCATTGGAGATTGCGAATTTCATTGCTAGGTTTTGTAGTTATGGTGACCAAGAAATGACCAAGTCTGAAAGGAGTTACTAGATTGTAGTATGACCTATCTACAAGTTAGGACCTGTTCTTTGCGCATGATTATCATAACGTTTTTAGTCATACTGGATAAGTTGCATGTCTGTAAGTCAACGTTTTTATCCATAAACCATCCTAGGAGCAAAAATCTGCTTAAGTAAGACTAACTCAACAGCCTTCCAAGTACAGTTTCCGGGAGTCTAAATTTCTACATTGGTGCTGCTAAATATTGGTCTTAGTCATAAGGTTTGGCAAATATTGTGCAAATAGAATTTCATGTGTTTAACAGTTATCGTGACAATTAAACTTTTTATTTTTGTCTTTAGTATGTTGACAGATCTTTTACCATGCCATAATTCATGCCATTTATCTCTTCCCACTTAGCGTTCTTGAGTTGTCTTGATTTTGAAATATAATATTAACGTGCTTTTAAAGTTCTAATTTTTCGATTTATTATTATCAATTTTAGTGTTTTTTTTTTGGGGTGCTTTATGTAACTTCTCCCCCTGTTGAGCCACTTTTGCGGCATGCATGTTCCTTCGTAATTCAAATATTCCTCACCGATAAACAAAGATCTTTACTAAACATGCATTACATCTTCAGGACTGTGTTAGTGACATCATGAAGCATGCCAGGCAATCCAATGTCCCAATTGTTGTTGATGTGGTGCGTGATAGAGACAATAACTTTAGTTTTCTTTGAGGGGCCTATATTGATCTTGTTTTCGAAAGTAATATAGCTTTGTCGTGTAATCCTGGGAACAGACTGTGGGTGCCCAGGATGGGCTTTTTCTTGTTACAAATTGCCTTGAATTGGTCAGAGATTATCACTTGGCTGTTCTGACTCTATTGTGAATGAGCGCCTAATTCAAAAAGTTTTAAACTGTGAAGTAAATGATCAAGATGGAACTCAGCAGTTACTTTCTCTTGCAAAAGGGTAAATTTTGTGTTTTTTTAATTCTTGTTTCATCTTCAAAAGGTAATTCAGTTCGAACTTTCTGTTTGTGAGACATCGTGTTGCTATCTCGTTATCATCAATGAGTCAATTACTATTCGTTAACCAAATGGTAATCTTTCTTCATCAGGTTAGGGCGTGTTACCATTTTAAGGAAAGGAGAATCTGATTATATCTGCAATGGTGAAGAAGGTACCCCTTTTTTAGTGTTTGCACCCTGTAAAATGCATATAATTTGAGTGTGGTCAAAGCAATTTGTTGTTGAAAACTTGTAAGAATACTACTCAATAAGGATGTATTCGTAACGTATCAATAGACTGGCCAGGTTTTCAGGAGTCATCCTAGAGAGAATTAGTATACTGGAAAAGACTGTTATTGGAGTTTTCCGTAAAGAAAATTAGTCCTAGAATGAATGACAACATGGCCAATGTTAACCCCAAAACTCACTCAGTTATCTGTCTAATGAAGTTCATAAGAATCGTAATTCATGTATGTTATTACTGGTAATTTCTCCTAAAAATGGACCATGTGGACAATCAACAATATTTCAAGATTTTTGTCATCATGCTAAGAAGTAAACTCTAAGAAGATTCAGTGAGTTGGTGTTGTCTGATATGATGAATGCAGGATAGGTTATGAGTAGTGGCCATAAATTTGACCAATTGTTCGAGATATATACTAAATTATTCGCAATATGGATATCACGTGACCCTGCGGTAGGGCAAGGAAGTAGGATAAGGGAAAGAAGACTGCATGAAATGTGCTAGTGACAGAGGAAATATTTATTAGCCTATTGGTCAAAGAGTGCTAATCTAGCACTAGCCACTGTTTCTTTATGGCTCAAGCAGCTGATGTGGATGCGAGCCGGACAACTAAACCCCCACCAAGTGGGGAGGCGGTTACTTTTTTTTTCTTAGATGTTCTTAGAAGTGGGGCCAGCCACTGGCTCCATAAGGAACAAGCGGCTGGTGGTAGAATATTTTTAATTGGCCAAACATAGAACTGATGAATGGAAGATTGCTAGTACCTGCCTATAAATCAGTTGCAGTTGGTGGTAGGTGGTTTCTACATTAGAACTAAAATAAAGAAATTGGAGGCAGTAAAAATGACTGTACAACTCTTAAATTTCTGTAGGCTTATTTTGGAATTTTGAGAATGCTATGCAACTAGGGGTGGGTAGATGGTTGTTGTGTATGTTCTGTTTTTATTTAGTGCAGTCTTATAAAGTGATACGTGTGTGGACTTAAAATTTGTATGACAGGTGTATAAAATACAAAAAAAGGTTTATGTATCTCAATTCTGAGTGCTGAAACGTTCTGTAATGTGTCTAGGTCTTAGCCTTCTTTTTGTGTTTGTTGCACTATTTCTATTATAATGTTCATTCTTTCGAAAAATTCTAATTCCTTATCTGTTTTATACAGTGCAGTGAACATTTTTGGATCTCCTCGACGCTGTGGTGGCCAAGGTGATATACTCTCTGGAAGGTAAGCGGTTCTGAGCTTCATTTTGGCAAAGGTTTAATTATATTCTTTACTGTGATTTTCCTTTTCTATTATTCTTTTTTGATATTGGGTTTTCCTTCCATCTGTTTGCTTTCTAGAAGTGGTGAATATACTAGGTTCTAGATTCCACTTAAGACTTCGTTTTTTTACCATCCTCAGATGTTCACTATACCTATCCACTTTTTAGTTCGCTTTAAGTATTTCCATTTGGAATGGAATTGATAAACTATTTTCCGGGATGTATTTGGCATTAGGAAACTTTCTGTTGTGTGTTAGTCAGACCAGCCATCTATTCGACACTAGGAAACTTTCTGTTGTTTCTAGAAATTATACATGATTTCTCTGTAGCATTTTATTCTATGGGATTAAATCAAAGAGAAGTCTAGTTCCCCTAAGCGACCTTACTCTAAACTGGTGCAAGAGTGACTTTATGAAGACAAGTATTATTTCCAAGGTGTAGGCTATTTTACTAAATTTTATTATACTTCAAGGCTAGATGTAGCAAAATGATTGCATCTAGTGTCTGTCTAGGATAAATAATATTCTCAAAGCAGTAGGGTACGTCAAGTTCTAAAAATTATCGTCTTTGGTCCTACTCAGTGTTGCTGTGTTCCTTTCTTGGGCTCCTCAATGCTCTGCCAAAGAGGGGTGGAGTAGAAGTCCTACGATTTTGGGATGCATTCCCGGATCGGCTATACTGATAAAAACTGCTGAGAACAAAAGAAGATCCATCCTTACTACTGATATAATTCAATGCTTGGGAAGAAGTTGATGATATATTAGATAAAGTTACTCTAGTACTTAAAACCGAGTGTGGATATTTTGCTACAATAGTAAGTTTATTGTTTCCTCGTGCAGTTTATTAATCCTTGTGTAAATGCAAATGCAACCAAACAATTGGGACGTAGGTAGTATAGTTTTTTAAGGTTGATTTCACATAATCTTTGCTTCAAAGGGAGGTTGTTATTAGTTACACTCAATTGTCAAGTGGACTCCTATTCTTGTGGAACATAATCGTTAACTTTAGCTGTTATAGTTTGGAATCGAGGAGAATGTTGCTGGCTTTGATATCTCTATGGAATATTGGAGGTAGCAAATTCCCTTAGAGAGGTAGCGTTAGACCAAACTCTAGTTTTTCATTTGATCTACCTGTCAATGACAGAAATTGATCAAAGACTGGTACAAATGATCTTCCACATGTCTGCCCGGCTTTAGTGCGCATGTCTTCCATCAGAGAAAGTCAGTTGAGAGATGTTTATTCTGCAACGTGAACCATTTCATAGTAAATCAAAGTATCATGTTAACTTACCACTGTACTAGGGTAACAGTAACTTTTTAACATGTTAATTCTCACAGATTCTTGAGTTTGGGAAGGTGCGGAAATCTGCTTTCAGGAATGGATCACTTGATATGGTTGTTTGACATATTGCTGCCCGACGTTTACGGATGATAATTAGTTTCGTACACTAAGTAGAGCCCAGAAGAAGACTAGTTGTAATAAATGGTATCGAGCCAGACAAGTTATCCGCTGGTATAGATATAGAGAGCTGAGATCTCTGCAATGCAAGAGAGCCAATTATAAGCTAATCAAACATGAAAAAGTTTTCTAAAATTAGTAAGAGGAGCAATAATCAGTTAATTAGATGCAATTACTAGTGCCACATCCAAACAACCATTTTCAGTTGTAAACTTTCAGCTTAAGAAACACCTTCATCATTTTCCACTATTATCATCAGCGCTGGATTCTTATAGGTATTCGTCGGACTATAAGACGATAACGTGAAGAATTTATAGTGAAGGCAAAGATTGGAAAGGAAAGAAATTTTTTGATGACAAGTTCCTGTTTTCACCAAGTTTATGAAATCTCCCTAAGAAGCTGGAATATCAGAACCTCTAAAATTGTTGTTCTGGAGTTGACTGCACAACAAAAAATAGACATGTTGCAGTATCATATTAAATTTTCTATAGAAACAGACTGGGCTCCGAATTTGAAGCCCGACTACCAATTACAGGGGGCTACATTAACTGACACAAGTGACGTGGCTTCCTGTAATTGGTGGTCGGGCTCTAAATTCAGAGCCCGATTTGTTTCTATAGCCGGACCGGTATCATACTATATATACTGAAAAATAGTAGATACAATACCACTGAGTTATAAACTTATTATTATTGGTTGATGAAATGGCTGCAGAAACCAAATTAGTGAAATAAAAAAGCAGGCATGCAAAATAAATTCAAAATAGATACCGTAATACTATGATCCTGATATTTGAGCTTCATATTTGCAGTTGATCCTGATATCGAATTCTATGATTCTATCTATTTCTGAAAGAAAGATAACAAATCTCATCTGCGGGTAAAGATCCAGTTCCACTCAAGAGCCTGCATGGATGACGTCAAAATGATTAAAAATCTCTGACATTAAAACAACTTTTGACCACCTCAGACTCATACGCAAGTATATACCCATATGCTTTAACCTCGTCAAAATATCATTCAAACAATTTTGAAGGTGTCATAACTAGATTGTATTATATGATGACATTATTTAATAATACGTGTTGCTTTGGAGTTACAAAGAACCAATCAAGCAAAACAGGATTTTCTCTTCAAATTCCTTAACGGTTAGTAAAGCAAAAGTGACTGAATCGGGTATTTAAAAAAGGGCAATTTCCAAATAGAATATTCCTCCATGACAATCATCAACAAAATATTACTATTGACGATGGTTGCTTCCACAAAGTATTAGAGATCTCGTTAGTCCATAAAATCGAATGAAATTTATTAGATGTCAGATTTGGTGACAAGTTTCGTTAATATAATTTTGTGAAAGAATCTAACAAGGGTTGAAACAAACACATTAAAATAAGCAATTATTTGAGAAAATATGTTGGAACTGGACACGAATTGAGTGGGGTGTGACCTCTCTGTACCGTGTACGAGCGCGTTGTATTCCTATAAAAAAAACTACGACGGGACAGGAATGGAGCTGGGAGTGTCGTGGGGCACTGTGTGTTTTTTCTTAGTCAAAAAAGATAATATATGGGCATAATGGAACTATTATTTGCATTATCCATGGAAAAAAGCTGCGGTCTTCTAATTATTTGGATCTTTATTGGGTTGGGAGTCCCGCTGGTCTCCCTCCCCCGTCCCGGCTGACGCCTTGTGGCTCTGGCTTTTCCTGCTTTTTCCACCTTTTTCTTCGTCGGTCTCCGTTCCTTCTCATACTCTTGATTGATCGTATAATAAAAAATTCGATACATGATTAACGGATGATTCTCCATGTTAACACGTCACATGTCTAATAATTTAGTCCAAATTCGTAAATACACATTTTTCATTAATGAAACATGCTGTCATGTTCTAGCGCCGTAAATGAAAGTCCAATAACTATCACCCACTAATAATAGAATGAGATGTTATTTATTTTTTATTAGTTTATTTATAAAAGTGGGATCAGCAAGTTGTTAGCACCAGATCATTTCCAATAATCTAGCATGTTCCTTCTAAAACAAACAAATTGAGCTCTTGATTTTGGAAGCTAAGCCGGGTGGCTGGACGGTCTAGGTCCAAGGTCATGGCTACATTGAATTTAAATGAATACGGGCGATCACCTTGAGTTGATACCTATTGGTCTTGATAGTTTTCAATGGCTCATTTGCAAAGGTTAATACAACGAAGATGAGAATCAACGCTCTCTGTGGTTCAAAATATGCGCCAGTAATTAGATACTCACATTTTGGTTTAGGAGGTCTTGATTTCCAGCTGCGTGTACCCTTCGACTAATTTCTCTCACATTCTTTATATCCCCTTGTATAATAATAATAATAATAATAATAATAATAATAATAATAACACCCTCTAAAGGTAAAAGGTCAGCAAAAACATATATGGTAAAAGAGATGCCTTGTACAAAAACAATAACATGATAACGTAAGCGCGTGCTAGGCTGTCTGAAAAAGAATGTAAAGAATGGAATGTAACGTTTAATCCAGGAATTCGAATTTTGGAACTCCACAGGCTTTTTTTAGCAGATGAGCACGTCTTTTTACACCATTATAGCACTTAAAGCAATCATTCCATTTTACAAGAACAAGACAAAAGAAATGAAAAGCAAAAGAAGCCTCTGCTTATGCTCAAAGAGAAAAGAGTAAATTCTATCACTAGTACAACTATAATACTGTTTTTTTTGTTTTGTAGAAATCGACTATAAGATTTGGAAAAAAAGATAGTGATAGTTTGGAGAAGAAGATAAAAGCAAAGTATCTCAAAGAGAGGTAAACAACTATTTATTTTTTCCTGTGTCAGTAAAAAAGAAAACCTCCGTACAGTTGGTGATACCGAGACGTTTTTTAGTACGTGTCTTAATACAGTCCTCCACCCGATCACATCCATCACTCTATAGAATTCTTTGCTATTATCTTATGAGCAATTCTAGGAAGACATAGAGAAGTGACATTAATAGGTGACATTCTTATGTGATACACATTCATTTGGTGATGATGACATAATTGTTTTTCATTATCCAATACAAATATACTACATATACAATATCATTTACTCATGTCCTTTTTTCATGTCTCTCTAGAATTTTCGTATCTTATTTTTCAAACCTTAGCTCCGTGAAAAAAAAAAAAGTGGTATTATAGCATATATATGTGTAAAGAAAAGTTTTGCTTTTTTCTTTGCATTTCAGTGGGAGTTTTCAATGCTGTTCAAGGCTCAAAGTGAAGGTAATTAGCTCAAAACGAGGCAGTGGGATCAGAGGGAGGAGTTGTAATGTGAAAATGGTTGCAGAGGAGTCCATCTCTACTCCGCCGCCCCCGCCGCCGGCCCGCCACTCTCCGGCCACCACTCCCAAGTTCTGCAACTCTTTTGCTAACCGGTATTGCTTGATTATTTATCTTCGGGATTTCTTGGCTTCTTTGGCATTTTGTTTTATTAGTTTTCTGCTTTGGGCTGTGATTGAAAGATTTGACAAATGATGAACAATCAAGTTTGAAAAATGATGAACTCTAAATTTCTAATCATGTCTACATTGAGCCATTTCATGGGGTAAATGGTTGCATTACGTATAA
This sequence comes from Nyctanthes arbor-tristis, assembly GCA_963692815.1. Classification (NCBI taxonomy): domain Eukaryota; kingdom Viridiplantae; phylum Streptophyta; class Magnoliopsida; order Lamiales; family Oleaceae; genus Nyctanthes; species Nyctanthes arbor-tristis. The sequence continues at coordinate 29,826 of CAVNYN010251495.1, forward strand.
TGGGTCGATAAGACTTGCACTTATCGAGCTTTGATGGCATGCTAATCAACTTATCGAAAAGTTTTATTAGAAATAGTGACATGTGAATTCATTTTCATTAAGATCTTGTGTTCAGTGGTCAAAACCTTAAAGATGTTAGAACTTTAATGTTGAGAAACATTAGAGAGTATATCTAAGCTTCTCATTCAAAATTCTGTTTATATTCTTTTTATACTTCAGACATATTTCCAATTCAACGATGATGTTTCCTATGATTCGATTTTTCTTTCACGCAGTATTTTTTCCGATGTTGCTGGTGATATCACGATAGTTGTCGATGGGGAGTCTTTTCTCCTACACAAGGTAATCTCCACCCGTAATATCATCATGTAATTATTTGTTCTTAAAGTTACAGAGAGTTTCTTAATTCTTACCATTATTGTGCAAAAGTTTCCCCTGGTATCTCGAAGTGGGAAGATCCGTAAGCTGGTGGCAGATGCGAAAAACTCGACTCTATCAAAACTGGAACTTTCTAACTTGCCAGGAGGGCCTGAGACATTTGAACTCGCGGCCAAATTTTGTTATGGAATGAATTTCGAGATCACAACGGCAAATGTTGCACCATTGCGTTGTGCGGCCGAGTACTTAGAAATGACTGAAGATTATCGCGAAGAAAACCTCGTTTCTCGCACTGAAACCTATCTGAATGAAGTTGTTTCCCAAAGTATCGAAAAATCCGTGGAGGTTCTGTCCATAAGTGAGAACCTATTGCCTATTGCCGAAGAAGTTGGAATTCTGGACATATGTATCGATGCTATTGCTAGAAATGCTTGTAAAGAGCAGTTAGTATCGGGTTTATCGCATTTAGATTGTAATGACAGATCGATGGAACTTAGAGATAAGTGCATCGAGTGGTGGATCGAAGATCTATCGGTATTGAGCATTGATTTCTATCAACGAGTTATATGTGCGTTAGGCCACACGGGTGTTCGAACAGATAGCATTGTGGCATCTTTGATACATTATGCTCAAATATCTCTCAAAGGTATAGGGAAACCGCAAATTTGGAACCCGGCAAGGACAAATCCTAGCATAATCGAAAATGCCCAGAGGATGATAGTCGAGACTCTTGTAACTCTACTACCTACGGAGAAGAACACGTCGATTCCACTGAATTTCTTGTTCGGGATGTTGAGGGTTGCTATCATGGTGGATGCTACCTTACCTTGTAGGCTTGAGCTAGAAAGGCGAATCGCCTACCGACTTGAAATGGCTCTACTCGACGATCTCCTTGTACCGTCAGTTCTTACAGGTGGCTCCTTATTCGACGTTGATTCTATCCATCGGATTCTAGTACACTTCCTGCAGCGTGTGGAAGAGGAAGAGAATGAGGAATATGGTTATGAATCCGAAGACTTGAGTTCTTCGAGCCATGGTTTGATGTTGAAAGTCGGACGCCTAATCGACGCATATCTAGCTGAGATTGCTCCTGATCCTTGTTTGAGCCTTCAAAAGTTCATTAACATGATCGAGGTACTTCCCGAGTATGCTCGTGTTATTGACGACGGACTATACCGAGCCATCGATATCTATTTGAAGGTAGCTTTTAATTTATCGTCAATTTTATTAATAGGAGTAGCTCAAATCTTTATTGAATTTGTATTTATTCAGTTTAGGACTTTTGACCCCTAGGCCCTAACGATATTTACCTGTCTTGTGGTCGATTGATCAGGCGCATCTTATGTTAAGCGAAGCCGAGTGCAAGAAGCTATGTAAGTTCATAGACTGTCAAAAGCTCTCTCAAGAAGCTTGCAATCATGCTGCACAAAATGATCGACTACCGGTGCACATGATCGTCCGTGTTCTCTACTTCGAGCAGCTCCGTTTGAAGAATGCATTATCGGGAAGTTCGGGAGACGGATTATTATCTCAAAAGATTAGCAGCGGTGTCCCAAGTGCGGCCATGTCACCCCGAGATACATATGCTTCGTTGAGAAGAGAAAACCGAGAATTGAAGCTTGAGATTTCTCGAATGCGAGTAAGGCTTAGTGATCTTGAGAAGGAACAAGTGGTCATGAAACAGGGGATGATGGATAAATCGAGCCACGGAAGGACTTTTTTAACTTCCATATCAAAGGGGATCGGAAGAATCGGCATATTCGGGGGGCAAGCGGGCGGTAAACAACACAAGTCGGGGAGGAAGTCGAGGGCCACGGAAGGAAAAACCGGCAGGAGTAGAAGGTATTCTGTTTCGTAAACTAGATCACGATCATACATTGTGAATACATGTAACTTCAGAAACCCTAAGTTTGACGTATGGTAATCGAGTTTTCGACATTACACGTTGGAGTTGGATTTCATCTGCTGATGTGCAGCACATCTTAGTACTTCATCTTGAGGCTTCTTGTATTATTATTTTTGTAGCTGATTTCACATAATCTTTGCTTCAAAGGGAAGAAGTTATTAGTTACATTCAATTGTCAAGTGGGCTCCAATTCTTGTGGAACATAATTTTTATTTATGATGTTTAGTGAATGATGGTAACTTGGAATCTTGGGAACACACCCTATTTTAATGATTTTATAAGAAAACAGATAAGGCTCCAATCTCTAATCACACACCGCCACCTAACCTGTGTCAGGTGAGGTAGCGGCGTGTAATTAGAGATCGAACTCTAAACTCAGCGCTTAATCTGTTTCCTTTGCCACTTTTAAATCAAAACTATCGAAAATAAGCGGAAAGGCACGAATTTTTATGGCTGAATTCTATTTGCTTCATTATACTTTTGACCTAGTTCTCAATCAGATTACTGTATTTTATTTTGGTTCATAATAAGTCACTTTGTCTATTTCCACCGGTAACGACGTGTAATGATGTGTCTATTAAGTATAAGTGGCATTGATATTACACGTGTCACTCGGTTTGATCCGATTATCAACTAAGTTGAGGTCCATACTCTTGTAAAACTCCTCGGTGTCTTGTCTTTGTTGAAGGGGGAACCGATGAATAATTCTCGACCCTCAACCTATCAATGGAAAAAATTAGGGTATTTTAGGAATATTTAAGGAACGGTATTCTTAATTAATTAAGAACTCACAAGTGTGTTTAAGAACTTCAATTTAACAATAAATTATATTCTATCAATTTACGTGTCCGTTTTTTATTTTTCTAATATAACATACCCTTAACATACAAGAGTTCTTGTCCACAATCACATCATATTTAATTAGCTCATCTATTTATTTTTCTTTTTAGATGTATTCGGAAACTACGAATTATATGTGTTGGGTATGGAACTTGTAACGCTAGTTAATTTGTCGATATCAATTATGGTAGTTGGGACACTATAGACTTACGTGGCCCTTGCTCGTGGAACGTTGTGTATGAATCATTTTTTCCTGTTGCCCCGGCCCATTACGCGCCCACAACAACAACAATGTAATAATAATAATAATAATAATATTTAATCCAGTTTGCCTTACTTCTTATTATTCAACATTTGTTATAACAATCCATTAATTAGAATATTAAATACAGATTAATTAATTAAGCTAATACTTTTAGTTATTACATTACATGCTTAAAAAACTTATATAAAAGCTAAAATTATGTGAAACTTAATATATAAGGTTCAAAACAATAAAACACTGCTAGGCATGATTAGCACAAATAATTTCTTAAGAAATGTGTTTTTCTTTAACAACATGCACAATAATTATTTAATGATTTTTAATGTAGTATTAAATTCCAATATCAAGATTAATCTTTAGTCTTGTGGTTTTTAACTTCAATTCAATTTCGAGATTAATCTTTACTATAGTACATATTGTTATTAATTTTAATTTTAACAGTTATTTCAATAAAAAGTTTTGAAATTGAAATTACAATTGTAATTCATATCTCAAACCTCTCTTAAAACAATTAGTGTGATAAATTGTAACTCATGTTTGAATTTTTTCAATATCAAATTACATTTTCACTTTTTACCTAACATTGTTTAATTCCTTAATTTCGATTAGAGCGCGTTTGATATGAAATGATGGAAAATAAAATATTTTCCAACTTTCATGGAAATCATTTTACCTAAGGGGAGGTGAGAATTGTTTTCTAAGGATAACGGAAAAAAATATGCTTAATAAGATTGTACAACAGAATTTAAATTATATTTCCACTTCTGAATCAAACACGTACAAGTTAGAACTTAAATGAAAATTTGACATTTTCCATGGAAAATTTATGCGATAAAACACACTTAATCTATTATTTAATTTTAATTAATATTTTATAAGTGCATTGTTTAAATAATACTTTATAAGAAATGATAAATGATTATAAATATTTTTATTGCATACAATAATCATAATATAAATTTAAACATATTTAAATATTATGAGCAAGCATACTAAAAAATAGGCTTTCACTGATGGAAAAATCCATCGCGAAAGGTGGAATTTCCGTCTGAAATGCCCTTTCTAGACGGAAAACTGGTCGTCGAAATTTTCGTCTGTGAAGCTCTGCTCGGTAATAGTTACCGACAGAAATTTGAATTCGTCGGAAATTTCCAATAGATTTTAACCGTCAGAAATTTCCGTCTAATTTTTCGATGGATTCCGATTTGTCAGAAATTTTCGACGGATATAAAAAAATAATAAATGAAAAAAATATTTCCAACAAGACCCGTGAACCGCAACCCACGGCCCAACCCACAACCGACCCATCAACCCCGCGCCGACCTGTTAGTAATTCCTTTCAATATGCAATGAGAGAGACTCAAACCTTAGACCTGGGAGTTAGAGAGTAAGTTCCCAACCACCAGGCTATCGTGCATTCTTGTTAATTTGTTGACAAAAAATATAGATAAAGTATCTTCTAGCCATTTTGTTATTTTTAAAAATGATGAATTTTCTTTTTTTAAGCATTGGACTTTATATATATTTATTATTTCATTAAAACGCTATTATATTAAATATGTCATTTATACTCTAAATTTATTTGCGTGTGTCACTAATATAAATATTTTGCCCTCAGTTTTCTATATTATATGTACATTGTTAATTAAAACTAAAAATAATAAAAGAGGGTTTACTAAAATTTATTAGATTTTATTAGCCAGAATGTGATTTAAACGTTAACCACAAAATAACCGATGAAAGATTAAAGTTTTTTTTTATTTTTTTCATTAGGTAAAACCACATTAGGATTAAAATTTATTTCATATTATATATATATTTTAACAAATGAATTTTCGAACATTATAAGAGTGTATGAAATTGATTTTTTCATAAGACAAGTGTACAAATCATATATGTGAATGGAGTACGAGGAAATGATTATATATGTTTGTTGATTCTTTTTGCTCTTTTTTTCTAGCTTTAGTTTGTACTTTTAATTACATATACCAAAACATAAATCATTTTCTATTTCACATCTAAGGGTTGTTGATTGTTGATAAGATTTTTAATTTTTTATAACGTTTTAAATTTAGAATAAAATTTTACTTGCTATATATCAACTAACTTACCTTCTAGTTTGAAAAAAAATTAACATATCTTGTGTATTTTTCATAGTTTAAAAGTTAATGTATATTTATTATAGAACATTGTGCATGTTAAAACATATTAATAAAGTAATTAGATGAATTATTTATCGTAATTAAAAAATATAACTTATCTCAAACTCATTGAAAAAAGTTTTAATTAACAATATTTGGCATAATAAAAAAAGAAAACTTTCAAGATTTTATAAAGGAGAATTAAGATATATTTTTAAGTATATTTCCAGCGGAAATGGATACTTTTCGTCAGAAATTTCTGACGGATCTTCAAGTCTGTCGGAAATTTCCGACGGCCTAAATTTCCGTCGGTATTTTCCGCCGTCGGAAATTTCCAACGGAAATGATAAACCGTCGGAAAAATTTCGTTGGTGATACCCAGTTTTCTGGTCCAAAGTTAATTATTTCATTGTACTAAGTTTTTGTATATTACATTATATGTTATCATATAACGTGCAATGCACATTTTAATTACTCGTAATCATAATAATGGGAAACATAAAAAACTGATGTTCTTAACAGGTTCATTTTAGATGATTATTATATTGAAACTTTTTCACCTTCTAATGAAACTATATAAGTATGACAATTTCATACTAGATACTCGAAACCCGCAGTGACTCACTCCGAATGGGGGATATATTACCTACCCCTTTAATTATTGGGACAGGTACGCGGCGAAAGTTTTCGCTCCGAATTTTTAACGGGTCGGGGATGGGTAGTGGCTGCCCTGACCTCAAAGTCACTTTTTTTTTTATATAAAAAAATTTGATATAGACCATGAGTTAATGAAGAATTGAACTTTAATAGTCAAGGTTAAAGCAATAAAAGCCTTGAACACTTTGCCCAAATTTTTTTCTTAAATTTTTCTATTAGCTAACTTTTATACTATAATCCAAAATTTGAACTTTATGTATGATAATTTGTGGTTGAAATTGAACTTTTAGCTTTAATATGTAGTTGAATGTTGTATTGTTATTTCATTTTATATAATTTTGTTAACTATTAAGAGTATTCCTAATTTGATAAGCTTGATGTTATTTGAATGGTTTTTGTAATCTAGTTTACATTTTGTTTTGAATTTTTTAATTTTTTTTAGGATTTTTGAAACGGAGCCGGTAACGTGTATTTTTCTTGTACCCGCCCTGCCCCAAATCCGACCGTACCCGCCCCATTTCCATTCCTAAAACTATACCACATTTACAATGTGTTTTTTGTTTCAAATTTTCATGTCTCTCTACCGTTATTGATGATAAAGTTATTATATCCAAATTCCCTTAAAAAAATTATATCCAAATTATTGGTGGAAAAAATTGAGTGGAGCAGAGACATGTGGTGTCCAAAATAATTTTGGCAACAAGATTGGTCTTATTTGCAATTTAGTACTATTTACTATTCCTAACCAGATTAATTTTCATCGATGTGAAAATTAGTAACCACATTCAGTATGGTTGCTTCCTAAAAGATTTAAAAAAAAAAAAAAAGTTCCTCACCTGACACACACCACATGACAGCATCTCATTTGAAATCGGACTCCGTAAGAAACTTGGCCATGCTTCCTTAAAAATTTCCGCACATAAACATTCTACTAGTACTACAAGTGCACCAAGTTCGATGATTCTACATTAATATGAAGAAATATTTACCACTTGCACTTAGATACCAAATCAATTAATTAATTAACTAATTAGAATCCATGGGTAGAAAAAAAATTGTTGTAAACATTTTTACGTATAATTTTTGGAAAGATGAAATGTGATAAGAATTCAAATAGAAATATTTGTTATAATGTACATTTAACTTATTAAGTCATTACTAACCCAAGACATCGCATTTTACACTAAATCTAAATTTTCAGATATCATACAGTTCAATTGAAGCGATGTCATATGTGGAGGTATTTGCGGAAAGAAGTGATGTTTCTCTTACAATAAGAGAATAAATCTTCAAATATAATTAATTTAGAAATTGGGGGAACTGAGACATGATAGACATCACATTTTAATTAAACTAAAAATGAAAGGAATTCTAATTGTTAGAATGACAATGTTATGAGTTATAGTCAGATAGCCTCCCTCGTAACCAACCAACTCCATATTTGCTCAAACGGGTACGAGGTAGGGTGGTTCGGGTTGAGTACGTAAAATTTACCCGTTACCCGTTACATTTTCAAAAATTTTAATAAAACTAAAAAAAAAATGTAAAATGTATAAAACAAATTCAAATAACATTAAACTCATCAACACATACGACGGAGATGGTGAATTAACGAATTAAGAGGGATTATATTTTGTTTCGGATTTGATATTTTAATTTATTAGTAGAAAAACTTAACACAAAGAAAATGGGCAAAGTAATTAATGTTTGGGTGCTAAATTTAATTGTCACGTGTTTGAATCTTCTTTGAATTATTTTATAAAAGTCTAATTGGCGTAATCTAACCTTAACTTTTTATTTTATTTTTCAGTCTAATCCTATCATTTCAAACTTGGCAATTCTAATATCAAATCTGATCTTCTTGGTGCAATACAACCTTTTCGACTTAAAAAGACAATAATACCCTCAAATTCTAATTAAATTAAAATTAATATGCAATAAATAAATAAAAATAAATAAGTAATATTCACGGATTTTAAATTTGAATATTTCTTAATGAAATATTATTGAGTTCTTTATAATAATAGTTAAAATACTTTATTCTTGTCAAACGTAATAGGATCCACTTTAATGGAGCAGCATTTTTTGTTCTATAAACTTAGGAAGTGGGAGAGATCATGGTTCACTCTGATCCACCTGCTGCCATACATCTAATTAAATTAATAAAAATGTAATATAAATGAGGAAAATTTTTAAACAAAAGAAAAAATATAATAGATAAATTGATAGACACGTTGAAAAGTCGATCTACATTACCCGACCCACATCAATTACCCACATCAATTATGTCTGCACTACCCTACTCTAGGAGGATTATGAAGTAGGCCAATCGGCCCCCATTACCATCTCTAAATTCTCAAATTAATTTTTTTAATACAATTAATTAATTATTTGTTTATTTTTATTTACTAATTTTTAGTTAAATTAGAATGGAAGGATATTATAGTCTTTTTAAATTAAAAAGGTTACATTCCACAAAAAATGTGAGATTTAGGGTTAGAATCATTAAATTTTAAAGGTTAAGGTTAGATTGCGCAATAAGGTGAAAGAATATAATTATATAGCACTAATTAGCCAAAAGTTTATGTTAAAAAAAAGAAACAATTATAATAAGATTTACCAAATAAAAAAAAGCAGGAAAATTGCGGTACGAGAGGTATTGAGATTTAATTTTCTTAATTAATATATAGATAGATTATTATTTGACATTACTTTTTTTTTTTTTTGAAAAGAATTAATTGACATTGCTAATATGTGGAAATTATTACTCCCTTCTTTCTAAAAAGATATTCTTTTATAGAAATTTTATTTTATCTATAAGATTTACTATTATGCTTGTCTATCTCAAATTATATTCATCTTTCCTTATTTAACAATACTTTCTTAAATTATACATTTCCAACAACATTAATTAGATTTTCTTAATCTATCTTAAAAATGAAAGCGAAAAATCTTTATGGGATGGTTGTAGTAGTATTTTTTTAGGGGGAAATCACTAATAATTGATCTGACCATAGCAAACTCGATCCACCAATTTTCATTTAAGAAAGAAAAAAAAATTCTCGATCCACCAATATTAATTATTTTATTTATTTTTTTATCGTTTGTAGTATCTCTATCACTATGTAGCAAGGTGGTTGTGACATGCATTAAATACTACTATTAGTACATAATCTTAATTTTAATTAATTAATAATCTACTAAGCTTAATTTTAGAAGGTCAATGAAATTATTAATTAATTAATTTAAATTTTCGAGGTGATAGGCTAACCGATTTCACCTAATCCATCTCATTCTTACCTGTTAATAAATCATTAGTTAAGTGTTTTTTTTTTGGGCAACCGTTTAATTGAGTGTGTTTGATTAGAAGTGTGTGTGTATATATATATATATATGTATAGAATTCAGTTGAAAATAAAATATTTTCTAATAAATTGAATTCGATAGAAAAATTTTATAATGTGTTTAATTGAAAGTGAAATCCATATTCAAAATAATGAAATACTTATAAGACAAAAAAAAACCTATCCCTTCAAAAGAAAATATTTTTATTATTTAAAAAAAAATATGGTCACATGACCAAAATATAAAAAATGATTTCCACAAAAAAAAATGTTAATCAAACACTATGAAAGTCAAAATTTAGGTTTAACAGACCATTTTTCATGAAAAATTTTTAACAATCAAACACATTATAAAACGAAAATATATAGTATAATCGAAGCATCTTTTGTTTGACCAGCTGTGGTAAATGTAATAATTTAATAACGATTCTTTACTTAAATGATTAACATATTTCACCTTATCTTCAAGTTTTAACCATTTTTAAAGTACACAACAAGTCATGTATTGAGTATCTAAACAAAATTAACACAATAATCTATTCTTACCTATCTTCTCGGTGCGTGTAACCTATTTAATACACCGGATTAGATTGAAGATAATGATAACAATAATAATTATATTATAAGGAAACATGTTTATCTGGCATGAAAAAGTGACTTGCTTATATATAGAACTTATTTATTTATTGAATCTCCAATCACAAGAGAAATTCTTTACTCAAATTGTTTTATGGTCTTTGAATTTGGGTTTATAGTATAATGACCGAAAAAACTTCTGTGTTTTAAGAGAACTGAGCTCAATGCTCAGGCCAATTAAAAACTCGTATGTAGGTGTTGGACCCAAATTAAATACTCTCTCTCTCTCCCCCATATAAATGGTCCTAGTTTTGATTTTTGTTTGTCTTAAATTGTTGTCTACTTTGTTATTTAGTTTTTTAATTTTTCTATTTGCCGCTACTTAGTGTACATTGGTATTAACAAATAAGAATTAATAAAATAAAATTGAATAACAATTAAATGAATGGAGAAAATTAGGAAAGATATTCATAAATTTCATTTTTCTAAGAACATTAATTGAACTTTTTTAAATTATGTGAAAAATAATACTATAAGACTATTTTTATGGGATGGAGAGAGTAACAAATTGAGACTTCAAAACCCACATATGAGTTATTGATTACTTTGGAGTACTGGGTTTGATACTCTTAGAGCACTGAAATTTGATCTTTATATTTTTTGATAAATATAGCACTTACAAGTGAATACAAGAAACCGAATTAATTGATTCGATATTTTCATAGTAGTACATAAAGAGTTTTCTTTTGTTGATGAAAAGTATATAATGACAATAAAGTCACAGTACTGAAATTTTTATGTAACGATGAAATGTAAGTACCGTTAATACTTTTGAGGTACAAATTGATGGAATTCAAACAGTAATTGATTGTTCAACCACCAGCTTAGCAATAATTTCAAAGATATCAATGTTATGCTTATATGAATTTAGTAAATTCCACAACTACCACTTTAATGTTAATCAACATCCGACCCCACAAAATTATCAGTTAAATTTACGAAAAGTGTCCGTTTACTTGTTAGAAGGTACCATTAGTCTTAGAGGTTTATGGTTACTAGTCCTCCGCCCACAAAAATAGATATATTCCTAATTTCATAAGTAAGTATTAAGAAAAACTCAATATATTTGTGAAAAAGCAAAATTTAAGAGTATTTTTGACATATCATTTAAGTTACTTTATCTCACTTTAATAATTTTTTTTGAAGGGAAATTTTCCTATTTTGTTAACTATTTGATATCATGTTTTTCAATTTTAAATGGGTTCGTGAGAATACGTACACAAAAACACGAAGTGTTATCTTTTTGTTCTGACTGTTTTTAGTGTAAAAAGTTAAAAAAACTAAGAACAAGAAAACTATGAAAATTTTTTTTTCAATTATAATCAAAGCAAAATTTTGAGAAGGAATTCAAAACTCAAAATTGAAACTTGAAACACAAAAAGACCTGCTCTTAGTTCCCTTGCTTTGGAATTGGGATTATCTTATATTTTTCTTGCGTTACTTTTATACAATTAGAGCTGCCATATTTGTGTAATACAACCTTGGCATACTAGAATGGATCACCAAAAAAAAAAAAAGAAAAAAAAAAAAAGAGAAAAGAAGTAACAGTCAAGCAGCCAGCTAGATTATAGGGTTTTTGTCCAAATAATAGTTTTAATAAACTAATAATAAAACCTCAAATGATATGAAAGTAATTGGATTCAAGATCTACACGTACTAAACGCAATGGTCCACATTAGTAAACCTTTCCCATCACTGTAATAATTTTTGTAATTTTGTAATAAATATATATAGAAATAATAAATGAAGCTCAATACGAGTAGTAGTAAGATAAAAGTTTCTAAATTTTGAAGACCTGAAAAATGGATCTCGTCCCCAGATTCATTCATTATATTCATAGAAGCCTCTAGTCCAACTTTTCCCCTTACCTCCCTGTCGCCTTGAAACCTCTCCGTCTTGAAATTGATTGGAAGTTTCTAAATTCAATGGCAGACTTAACTGAAACCTAATTTGATTAGTCTCGATCTCCCACAATATATCTCGCGGGAGATCATTTTCACTCATAAGATGTTTTTAAGTCTGAATTTTTGCCACGTCAACTTTCCTTATAATTATAGCGCCTTTATCAAATCAGGACAAATCTAACAACTCTAGTACCAATCCAACATCATATGGTATAGTATCATAAGGTGCTATATGGTCATGTGGCGTGTATCGGGACACGCCACATGAGAAATCCCAACCATACAACGTGTCTTGATGCACGCCACGTAAACATATGACATCATATGATACTATGTATATGGTATTGTTGCTAGATTATTTTTACTAATAACTTGATCATGGTGTTTAGAAATTCCATTTCGCATCAAAATTTCAAAGCAGAGGGATTGATTAACAATTTCATCACTAGTTACAATACAGATATGAAGAGCGATTAATAACGTACGTACGAACCAGTAACATATTAAAGTTGAGAAACGAGCAATCATTGTACTCGAACCGACCTTTGAAATATGTTTTTCTTTCATCGTTGTTGACTATAAAATTTTACTTATTTTTATAATTTTTATAATAATAATAACAAGAAGTTTATTAAAAGTTACTACAAAAATAAATTACTACTAGTAGGAGTAATTACTAGTAGAAAAGGAGAAAAAGGAGAATAAGAAAGAGAATAATCCCCACAGCGTCAGTTTCTTCACATGCCTTTGCCTGTCTCCACACTGCTCAACTTCCTTTCATGATACATACAACTCATTCACTCAATACATACAGATCTAATCTCTCACCACATTCATGATTCCATGGCGTATAATTCGCTTCCGTGAACCTATTTGTGCTTTAATTTGCTGCCTCTGATCACCAGCTGCTCGACGCTGCTGGTGCAGTAATCCGCTACAGTAGCTTAATCGGAATGGAGCTCCGAAGATGATGCATTTTCCATGTCATTGACGTAAATAAGCAATCGGAAGATGAATCGGAGCGTCAGAGAATCTACGATCGGTGATGGTCGGAATATGCCGCTGGCGTCGATGTATCAGCACCGGCGAGGACTCAGCTTCAGTGGACTCTCCAACGGGAGAAACTCCGCTGATGAGAACTTGGATCTCTTCTCCAAAAACCGTCACAGTCTCCCCGTTGCCGCCTCCGATAAGTCCGATTGTATGGCTCTTACTTTCTGTTTTACGTTGTGGAGTGTGTTTATGTATCAAATTTTTTGGTCTATTAGCAGAGATCTGTTGAATCAGCAATGGGGCAAGCGATAAATGGGCTAGCTTTTAGATTAAAATGAAAAGAAAATCTCTGCGAGAAGAATATTTGTTTTCTCTCCCTTTATATCCATTATTAAACTATAATGCACAAAAGGACACTGGAGGGAACTAAGTTTTGTTTGCATCCATTAAAGTAATCCCAATGGCTTATAGATGATTTTCTGTTCATTAAATTTTAGTGTATTGATGATAATTATCCGTTTTTAGTTATTAAATTGGAGAAAGTTAACATTCCTTCCCCATCTGTTGTAATTATGTGTTTATTTATTTTATCTTTTTGAGATGGTGATTCTGTATTTATTTTCATAAATTTTATTAATTTTGGGATGCATTTCGAATTTAGTATCAGTGAAACTGGGGAGACTCTCGGTTGGATCGGTGAAGCTAGGAAAGAGTGGACTAGATGATCTATTGTTATCAACGGATAGTAGTGGAAAGCATGATTATGATTGGTAATCCTGCGACTCCTTTATCTTCTGTGTAGTGTCAAATTTCAAGGATCAGATCTACTTGGCTTGAATAACTGCTTAGCCTTAAGGGATTGAATTCTATATCTTGGATTTTGTTATTGCTAGATCGGAAGACTGTTACAGGTTTGTTACCGATAAATGAATAACAAATAAACAATAAGGTTCTGTAATGGTAATCTAGCTTAGGATTTATGATACTCAATATACCAATGTTAGGATTGGCTACCTTTATTGTTTTAATTTCTATACATGGAGATTGTGATATTTTTTGTGACAGTTTTGTATTTATACTGCAAAAAAATGAAAGTCCCCAAGGAACAGCTTTGTTATATATAAAGATAACAAGTCTTGAGTGTTTTAGGCTTCTCACTCCGCCTGAAACTCCTATGGTTCTTAAAACGGTGGGAAATGAACCTGATGGAGCTTCTGCAGCTCCAAGGAGCAGTTCAAGGCTTAGATCAACTTCTACAACTAGAAGCTCAAGGGTATGTCGAGCTTATTCCTACTGCTGATTGACTTAATTTTTCAAACATAAATTGTTCTTTGTTCTTCTCTGTAATCTGGGCTAATTACATCCGCCAATTCAGCTATTTTTTTCAATGTGCCTGTGACTTTTACCCTCTTATAAGTCCACAGATACTTCTGTTCCTTTATGGTTTGCCAAAATAACTTCATGTCCTATACCATATGGCCATTAATTTTTAATCGTATAACTTTCCAATTTCAGCTTTCAGTTTCTCAGTCAGAAAGCAACCATTCTGCAAGACCAGCTCGCAGCAATTCTGCAACACGGCCTTCCATATCCAGTTCTCCATTTACTCTGAACTCAAATAAATCAACCTCCATTCTTAATACAAGTTCTGCTTCAGTCTCATCTTATATTAGACCATCTACTCCAACCAGCCGCACTTCATCAATAACGAGACCGTCAACGCCTTCCCGTCCAATGGGTTCGAGGCCCTCAACGCCATCTAAAGTCCGTGCTCCCTCCAGCACATCTTCCTCTGATAAATCGAGACCATCAATAAGCTCACGGCCTTCAACTCCGACTTCTAGAACACAAGTCCCAGCAAACTTGAATTCCACCTCTGCTAGGCCAACATCAAGGCCATCAACACCAACTCGTCGAAATCCAGCACCACCTTTGTCTCCATCCTCTGGATCTTTGGCCTCAGGTGGGCGTGCTATCCCAAATGGGCGCAATGTTGCTTCAGTGTCCCGTCCAAGCTCGCCCGTTGCACGAGTTCGCCCCCCTCCACAGCCCATTGTCCCCCCAGATTTTTCACTTGAAACACCTCCAAACCTGCGAACAACTTTGCCAGACAGGCCGGTATCTGCTGGTAGATCCAGGCCCAGTGTGGGTCTATCTGCAAAAGGGAATGTGGAGTCTACGGGTGCTCCAAATTCACTTAGAAGACAACCATCACCTGTGGGTACCAGGGGAAGGCACACAGAACCCAGTGCAAGGGGTCGAATGCCTGAGAATGGGCAGCTCAGTGATGCAACTGATGCTCGCAGGAGACCTCTGAAGACATCCACAGAAAGCATGGGGTTTGGACGGTCTATTTCAAAGAAATCTCTGGATATGGCCATTAGGCATATGGTAAGTCTAGCTCAACGTTAATTTTCAGCCTTTCCTTTGTTTCTTATATGGAACCTTGAGGTACAAATGTTTCGTCCTCAGCAATATGTAGCTTTTACATCATCTTGCAAATAACCACTAAACAAAAGCCTCAAATAGAGAACTCACTGCTACTGCTAGCATCTGAACTTCTTGCTATTTATTTCCATAATAATGCCGTTCCTTTGCCAGGATATACGGAATGGCACAAACGGTGCTCGTCCGCTTACAGGCTCGACTGTTTTTCCACAAAGCATTAGATCAATCGCCCAGAAAAGCTTATCTGGCCACCTTCTAAATGCATCAGCATCAGTCAATGGAAGCCAGTCTGTCAAGAATAATGGAGCCATTACTGAAAACGGATATCACCATCTCAATAACAGGTCTTCTGAAAGTGGAAGTGAAGAAGACAGGTTGCAGTCTTCTGCAAAATTGACAAGTTTTGATGTTTATGAAAGTTCACGTTACGACACGCTTCTCCTCAAAGAGGATTTGAAGAACACCAACTGGCTGTGCGGTTTTGATGACAAATCTGACCAGGAACTCATCTTTGATAATGGATTCGAATCTCTACCGGAACCTTTTGGCCCTTTGTAACCTCTTGTGATTATTTGCACTCTATTGTTGATTTCATGATATTTTTAAATTATTTGATTATTACTGATAGAAAAGGGAATTTGTTGTCATATATTTATGCGTATAATTAAAAACATGTTGTAACTTATTGTTCTCTATAGAAAGTTAATTATCATTACACTTGTGCACAATGACCCTTAAACACATATGTGCTTTGTTGATTGGTTTGGAGTATCATTATTGTGAACTTATATAATTTTTTAACAGTGTGATATGTGATTATTATTAATACATCCGTCCCATAAAAATAGGTTCATTTGCTATTTTTATTTATCCTACATTATATTCTACTTATATAAATGAGGTTCAACAATTAATTTCTTTTTTAAATATACTCTTAGTCCAACTACTAATAAATTTGTAGTGTATTAAATTGAATTAGTTTCGAATAAAGGTATATTAGACAATTAAGTGTAAATGTTGTATTTCTAACCTCACTTATTCACATTTATCCACGAGATCAGTTGATATTTGCCTATTTTTATGGAACGGAAGTAGTATTATTATTGATACTAGATTTTTCACCCGTGCATTGCACGGGAACAAATAAGCAATTAAAAAATAAAATAGGAAGTAATTAAAACAGATAACATATTAATGACAATCGCTATTATTTTCATAAATAATGAAAAACATTCAAAATATTTACATTGTTAATAATATGAATAAAATATTTACAATCGCCATAGAACACATATCTTGCATTTTGAAAAAAATAATAAAAATAATCATAAATAGTTGCAAAATACAACACAATATTCATTATATATAATATCAAAAAAATTAATTCAATACTGCCTCATAAATACACACCAATTGGATAAAGTAATTAACACAAATAAAACATTAATACCCACCTAATTAATAACAATCACTATTAAATCAATGGAATCAAAGCAGAAATTTATCTTCAAATTAAAAATATAATTTACCTTGAATTGAGAGTAAATCATCGAATAAGAATAATTGAGATGATATTTAAAACACGTATATATAATCTATTTAATATACAATCTAGTTAATTTATATATAAAGTATATTTAACATTGTAAGTAACCTTAAATGGAGAAGATTACACGTAAGAACAAATGATAATGAAGTACACATATACATATATTTAAATACTTTTATATTAACAAATGAAACCAAAACATGCAAAAGAATAAAATGTCAAAAAAAAAAAATTATTGTCAAAATTTTCTACACGGAACAAAATGCAATATTAACCCATCATACTATAAATAATAATGACATTTCGATAGGTTATTCCACTATATGATAGGGTGAAACTCGAACATAAATAAGGGGCAGCTGAAAGTTGACGACTTATAGCCGAAACACTTAAAAAAAATCCCGATTTTTTCAAAGAGTTCTAAAAGGATTTATCCAAAAACGGGCGTAGTTGGGGAAGTGTGGTTACTCCATACCTCCATCCCTAGCTATTTTCATTAGACAAATAGATTTTTTAAAGTTAGGTTTTTTTTTTTAACAAAAGTCATATCATCATTAAATTAAATGAGTAAAAAAAATTAGACACATATTAAAGCCAGTAATATAATAACATGAAGAAAATTATTCTTTTAATGGGTAAATATCAATAAAATATAACATAAAAATCTAAAAAGATTGATGCAAAATAACAAATGATAATGAAGTACACATATACATATATCTAAATATTTTTATATTAACAAATGAGACTAAAATGTACAATTGTCTAAATATTGCCCAAAGTCTTAAAATGGTGCTCAATCATCACCCATTTGAGCTGGTCTTTGGTGAAATTCATTTACTTTTGGAATCTATAGATCGTGGCTCTTGCAATTTCATTATGTGGGAAGCAAATGGAGTTGCCCATGCCATTGCCGCATTCGCTCTTTTAAATAGATGTAGTTGTAATTAGATTGATTGTATCCCATCTTTTTTACACCCAGCAATTAGGTTTGATTTATATTAATGAATGTCATCCATTTAAAAAAAAAATGTGCGAAAGAAACCACAATCCCCCCTTGTACCAAAGAGAGAGAGAGAGAGAGAGAGAGATGTACAAAAGAAAAAAATGTTAAAAAAAATTATTGTCAAAATTTTCTTCACGGAGCAAAATGCAATACTAACCCCATACTACAAATAATAATAACATTTCGATTGACTATTCCACTATATGAGAGGGGCGAAGCTAGAACATGAAAGATTAAAACACAAGAGATTGAGTTAGTAAATTACAAAAACATTAATCAAGCTACAAAAATTAAAAAAAATGAAAAAGATAAGAAACAATAGAGATATGCTTAATCAATAAATAAAAGATATTTTGTTGGTTTCAAACTTTAACATGGTAAACAAACAAATCAATGGAGGATAATGATGTGATTCCAAATTTTGTTTCAAAATATGGTAGAAAATAAGGAAAGATAAATAGACAGTGAGTAAATATAAGAGAGAAATAGATTAACGAATGAATATGTTGATTTCGATTGGTTATTCCACTATATAATAGAGCGAAGCTAGAACATAAAAGAAGGGGTAGCTGAAAGTTGACAATTCCTAGCCGAAACACAAAAAAAAAAAAAATCCCGATTTTTCAAAGAGTTCTAAAGGGATTTATCCAAAAACGGGCATAGTTAGGGAAGTGTGGCTACTTTCTACCTCCGTCCATAGCTATATTCATTAGACAAATAGATTTTTTAAAGTTAGACTTGTTTTTTTATAACAAAAGTCATATCATTAAATTAAATGAGTTAAAAAAATCGATATATGTTAAAGTCGGTAATACAATAACATGAAAAAAATTATTCATTTATTGGGTAAATATCAATAAAATATAATATATAAATCTAAAAAGATTGATGTAAAAGAAAAAATGATAATGAAGTACACATATACACATATCTAGAGAGAAAAAAGGGAGAAGAGAGAGAGCACAAAGGAAAATAAAAAATATAAGAAAGAATAAATCTTGAACGATGAGTAAATTAGAGAGAGAAGGATATAAAGTAATAGGTGAGAGAAAGAGACAGAGAGAGAGAGAGAGAGAGAGAGAGAGAGAGAAAATAAGTAAATCTTGAGCAGAGTTTTTAGCAAAAAAAAAAAAAAGATAGATACATATATATATATATCATTTAATAAATTCGCGTAACAATTTGATAAAAAAAAGATCAAAAAATACAAAAAAAAGAATTAAATGATTTCACCAGAAATCTTACAGAGTCAGAAATATTACAGAACCAAAAAATAAGGGAGAAAAGCCACCATTCTCTTATATATATATATATATATATATAGATTATTATTATGAGTTGTAACGGGTGATAAATAACACTACTTGTGATTTACTTCCATTTTTTGAAAGAGATTTTAATTTCATATATCAAAGGAATCAAATATTAGTTTCTCCCTTCTTTACTCAAGAAAAAAAAAAAAAAGGTTTCTCCCTTCATCCATGGTGATATGAAGAGAGGTGCACAATTCATCCAAAATGAATCCCAATCTAAAGCAGAAGCATAAGCAGTGAAATTATGGGAACATTCCTATATCTAGAAATGTAATAGTACGTGCCACACCTGCTACTGTTCTACTTCCGGTTGGCCAAATAAATTACTTTCCAGGTTTTATCTGATCTTATCTGGAAAGACCGGGAATTACCAAAAAATAAAAGGAAAAAAAATCAAAAATAAAAACCGGAAAGGGCAAAAATGAGAATTGACACGAAGGTGACATGCAATAAATTTGGCCGACGTCCCCTGTATTGATTTCCTTCGGAAATCGCGCGATATAGGGTAGTGAACTGATCACACAGGGAGGGTCCGGGACGACGACGTTTGGCTTCTCGGCTCGGCCCTCTCGCGTTCATCAATCAGTCCGGTATGGATCTCCCCCTTTTTGTTCCTTTCTAGAATCATAGATCGATTTGATCCGCTTATTTTTTTCATATGGTGTTGTCCTTTTTAGCCTTATAAGTTTTGATTGAAGTTTTGCAGGGTGGCAATTTTGGGGGAAACTTAATTTAGTTGATTGAAGTGATGGCTTCGAAGCGTATTTTGAAGGAACTGAAGGATCTGCAGAAAGACCCTCCTACTTCTTGCAGTGCTGGTAAAATTGATTTCTTTTCCGGTTGGTTTTGTTTAATTGAGTTTATTCTTATATTAGTTTCTGTCTGTGAGTATATCTGGGTTTATTGGATTGGGAGAGTGTTATTGTTATAGCGAAATAAAACCGGACGGATGGGTTTACTCCGAGATATGCCTGGGTTTTGAAGAGGTGGAGAATATTGGGGTTCTGTTATATTTTTGGCCGGAGTCGAACAGGCAAATTATTTTGAAGTTGTTGAGTAAGAGCTCTGTGCTCTGATCCTTTCTTTCACTTAGTTTTACAAAATACGTTTCACTTCGTAATATGGAGAGGGTCCACTCCGTGCTGCATTCTTAGATCAATTATGGTTTCAACATTTTGTTTATGGATTCCCTCCAAATTTTGCAATTAAGAATGAAATGTTGAACCATAAAGGAGCTATGGATGTAGCAAAAAAGTGGACTTGCCCCAAATTCGAATTCAATTAGTGTCCATCATTTAGTTAAAGACTTAGGCTGTCGGTATACTCAATTTTATTTTGTTAGTTTGGGCAGCTATTTCTTATGGTTTTCTGTCAGTCTAAGCAGAAGGTTGTTGCACTTGTTCAGTTGTGGGTAGGATTTTCTCTATCAGATTACAACAAATGTATTTTTCATTTTCTGATAAACCAGGGGTGGATTTCTGTTTGTGGCAGGACCTGTGGCTGAAGATATGTTCCACTGGCAAGCCACCATTATGGGACCTGCAGATAGCCCATATGCAGGAGGAGTTTTCCTAGTTACAATTCACTTCCCTCCAGATTATCCATTTAAGCCCCCTAAGGTTGTATTCATGCACTTGATTTGCGGATGTATCAACCAGCCTGATGCATTGCTTTTTCATTTTTTAATGAATCTATATCAGGAATCGAGATGGTCAAGGTGCACCATGGCAAACTGTGATCTATATGTTGGTTATCAAGTAGTTGACTTTTAAAAGGGTGCGCCCAAATTTTCTAGCTATAAAATTTCTCTAATTCAGAGCCGCTTGACCAATGATCATTTACTCCATCTGATCGATGATGTTTGCAACGTTTTGGACCTTTTCTATTAGATATGCATTTCTATGACTTCCTAAACATCACTACGTTGGCAATGTTCAGCATTAGTAGACCTTTGAACTTGCGCTCCCTGAGTTAGGATTATTTAAGTTATTCTCCCATTTCAGGACATATGCTGCAATTTTATTGAGTACTCACATGCTCTAAAGCCTGTTTGGTTACTCTGATTTTGCAAACCAGATTTAGTGCATAAATGATATTGATCCCACTAAGGGTCCTCTATGGATTCTTAACAAATTTATCTTGGTTTTCAGGTTGCGTTTAAGACCAAAGTCTTCCATCCAAATATCAATAGCAATGGAAGCATTTGTCTTGATATTCTCAAAGAACAATGGAGCCCGGCACTTACCATCTCTAAGGTCTGTGCTTAGCTTGGCTTGATTCCTGATGCTGTGTTATTCATTTGGACTCTATTAATCTGTCAATTTTCAGTACATTTTTTTTTATCGGTACTTAAATAAGAGCTTGTTTGATTCTCATTATCTTTTCCAATTATAATTTTACCTACCACTGATTAGACAACTGCTCCATTGCAATATATTCCAAACCTTTTTATATTTTCAATACGCATTCTACCTCTCTTCTCATTATAATTTTCCCAAAATTGGACAAACAATGAGAATCAAACAAGCTCTAAGATATGGTTTGCATGATATCTCATGTATATAATGGTGAAAAAGATGGATGAAACAATGATAATAAAGCAAATTTGTTGCACTTGAATGGCAGAAAATTAATGGCTAGAATCTGATTCTTATTTATTTATTTTAAGTTTAAAATTTGTTTTCTAGGTATCGATTTTGCAAATTGATATGTATTTGGATTTTTGTTTTGAAGGAACGTATCTGGATTTTTGGCTATACACACATATGATATTTTTTCCTGCACACTTTTGCATGTCTTTTATGTATTTCAAGTTGATACCTAATCTCCTTTTTTCCCGTAGAACACGTGAATTCAATTCTTGTATATGGTGACTTGGAAAAAGTAGGTGAGAAAAAATTGGCTATTAATAATGGACTATTGTTGATTCAGGTCTCTCATATATTTATGTTACAACATGGTTAAATGCATGTTGTATGCTGGTAAATTGAATATCTGTGGTTATATTAGAAGGTTTGGTTGAATCCTGTATTGTTTTATGTTTGCTTTCTCCCAGGGTTCACAATGCCAATTGTTTGTAAACTGGTTCAGAACTCAAATATATATATATATATATATATATCCTCTGAAAATTAAGCTGAGTGATGCAATATGTGAAAATAATTTTCTTTTTGAGATATTAATTGAAGAGGTTTGTGCTGTGCAAGTGAAATGTCTTTTCCTAGTTGTATCAAAATTTTATTTTCGGAAGATAATCTCTGAAGGGGCATATATGGGAGGCCCATATCAGAAAAGACGTCAATTTGGTAAAACTCTTTTACTGGGTGCATGCACCTTACCAGCACACACGTCCGCTATAAAATAAATGTTAGCA
>CAVNYN010251498.1:0-28016 GCA_963692815.1 Nyctanthes arbor-tristis
TAAAAACTTAGATGTGACTTTTTTCTTCCGTAAGCGGCTTTGAACAAATGTGACTTTTTTAGTTTTTATGTAACTTTTCTATAGTAAGACAACTTTTTAATAAATGTGGGTTTTTTAAACTTTTATGTGTGATTTTTAAATAATACAACAAATGTGATTTTTAAATGTTTGGAACTTTTTTTTGTTGGTACTATTCTAAAGACCCCAACTTAAACCAAAAATAATTTATTAAACGTAAAGGGGTTATCAATTATGGCCCATTATAATTATTGTAGCTTTATTTATGTTTTTGTTTCGTGGGCCATGGGGTTGTTTGCACACAAAAGTCGATTTTTAAAATTATTTATTTTAAATTCAATTATTTGTATAAATTTTTTTTTTTGAAAAGAATTATTTGTATAAATAAGTATACATGATTCTTCCTTTTTTTTTTTTTTTAGTTACTTAGTTTGCTAAATTAGAGTTGCATTTGAGTGATGAAGAAATTCAAAATTTTGCATTGTTGGAGCTTGAAAAGATTTTGCAGAGTCGAGCTACGAGTTTACACGATTTTCCTACAATGCCTTATCCAAATGTTTCCGACGCCTCATTTTCTGAAAATAAGCTTATATATAATGAACTGAATTATGATAGGAAATCTTTGGCTGATGAATATAAAAAGATGGTGAATCTATTAACAGACGAACAAAAAGGTGTTTATAATACAATTGTGCGGTCTGTTACTTATGGAGAAGGAGGTGTCTACTTTTTATATGGGTATGGAAGAACTGGGAAAACATTTGTTTAGAAAACATTATCTGCTTCCATGCGATCAAAGGGAGATAAAATTGTGTTAAATGTTGCTTCAAGTCGTATTGCGTCTCTTTTGTTATCCGGTGGGAGAACAACTCACTCGAGATTTCTTATTCCTCTTAACCCTACTGAAGATTCAATATGCAATATCAGTCAAGGTAGTCCACTTGCAGATCTGATAATAAAAACAAAACTTATAATTTGGAACGAGACATCAATGATGCACAAATATTGTTTTGAAGCACTTGATAGAACACCGTGTGACATAATGAGACTTGACAATCCACAAAATATGGAAAAACCTTTTGGAGGTAAAACAATTGCATTTGATGGGGATTTTAGGCAAACTTTACCAGTTATTCTGAAAGGGAATAGGCAGGACATTGTTTATGCAACAATAAATTCATCACCGTTGTGGCAACATTGTAAAGTTCTATGGCTGACAAAAAATATGAGGCTTCAAAATATAGAGAATGATTCAATTGGTTTAGGGTTGAAATCATTTTCTGATTGGATATTGAGTTTAGGAAATGACACAATTGGTATCAGACGTGTGCTCTTCCGATCTCAACAATAGAGGTGCCTGATGACCTTTTGGTTACTACTGATGATCCCATTTAATTAATTGTTGAAAGTACGTATCTTTCATTTCCTGAAAGCTTTGATGATGTGTGTTATTTACAAGGAAGAGCTATTCTTGCTCCAACACTTGATGTTGTACAAATTATAAATGATTATATGGTTGCGATGAATCGAGAAGAGGGAAGAACTTATTTCAGTTCTTGTAGTTTGTGCAGAGCAGATAAAAGTACCGGTTTATTCGAAAGTATTCACTCGACTGAATTTTTAATGGTATAAAGTCTTCAGCTATCCCTAATCATGAGCTAAAACTAAAGGTTGTTGTTCTTGTGATGTTATTGCGAAATATTGACCTAACTGCAAGTTTATGTAATGGAACCAGGTTGCTTATTACAAGACTTGGAGACCGTGTTTTGAGAGCAAAAATTTTGGCTGGAGTAATGCTGGTGACTCAACTATTGTCCCAAGGATGTCATTGACTCCATCTGATCTCAGATTGCCATTTAAGTTTGAAAGAAAACAAGTTCCGATCTTGTTTCTTACGCTATGACGATTAATAAATTTCAAGGGCAATCTTTGTCGCATGTCGGGCTATTCCTAAGGAAGTTAGTGTTTACTCATGGACAACTCCACGTTGCAGTCTCTAGGGTTACAAATCTCGGTGGTTTGAAAATGTTGATATTTGATCAAGATGGGAATCTGACAAATAAAACAACGAATGTAGTTTATAAAGAAGTATTTTGAAATTCGTAATGTCTAAACCAATATTTATTTTTTTAAATGAACTTATTACCCTTTTTTACATTAATTATTGTAGTGTTGCTTAATGGGGTAGCTATATTCTCATGAAACGTTATTATAAACAAATATATAATATATATTCATCTATTACTTGGCCTGTGCAACACACGGGTGGAAACTAGTTCTCCAAAAATCTAAATGCTCCTACGAACGTTTAGGATTCTCAATCTCAGTTTTTCTTAAATGTATCGCCAAGAAGGTGACAAATGTTTGTACAAGGCGGTAGTAGATTGTGAGACAATTAGTGTGGCATGTGTCACCTTGACGTCCTCCATGAAATAAACCTGAATTTTGCCAAATACAAGAAATCCCAACTGTCTGTAGAATTACATTCAACAATCTGATTATGAAATTTGATTAGCCTGAAATTTCTCCATATTCTTCGGGAAAGGTCATAAAATAGACCTCTCATCATTCCGTCTGTCTTTCTGAGTCTCAGAAAGCTGTGGAGACTTGCATTCCCATTCTCTCCCTGCTTTCCATCTCTGGTACTTCTTTCCATTTTTTTGCTTAAATTATGTTTGTTTTTATGTCTGTTTGAATGCCATTGCTTTTCTCGATTTTCTCCTGTATAATTGATTATAATGACATGAATATGAGTTGATGAACAATTCAATATGCGAGGCAATGCAATAGAATTCAACCATTTACACATCCAAGGAAGATGTGCAAATTGAATTTTGGGTCCTTTTTTTACACATCCATGGAAGCAGGAGGATATGCATTCAAACTGGACAGACAGTTACTGCGTTGTTTTTTCTTCAATATTTTTTCTTTTTTCTTTTTCCCTACTATTGCTTGAGCACAAAAAATTCTCTACGGTGTGATGACTGTTGTGCAAAATAATTTTGCACAATTGGCTATATATTTGGCTTGGTGGTGTTGTGACTTCATTGAACATTCAAAGCGTTCGGCATTATTGTTCGTTACTGGTTTTGGGAAGGGAAACTGTTAACATTTTGTTGCAAAAGACAGACGTGTGCTCTTCCGATCTCAATCATGGTTGTTTAAAGTTATCTTTGCATTTTATTTCTCTAATGCTATTTTTAGAGATGTGCAAGAATTTTTTTAAAATGTCGAGGAGGAGTCGTTGATGACACGCTGAAAGTGATGACAAGAAATCATTCGAAGTTCAAACTAGAATCTTGGTTGGTGATTGGTGAAACAGTAAGCCTTTAGGATTTGGAGTTGTTCTTCAAATGTATCTAACCAGAGGCATATTTTTTTTAATGCTTGGCCAAAATGATATAGAGAATTGCTCTTTTGTTCCAATTACATGAACCTAAAACTGATAAATTGAGGGCACCGTCTCTAGGGATGGCATCATGCATAACAGGTACCAAATAAATGACACGTCAATTCAATTCCTCCACTCCATCATCAGTCTCATTAAGTTCCTGAATAATGTGATGTTCTTCCATTATAGCTCATCTGATAAAGTCCTGGTTTTGGAATTTCACCTTCGCTTTTTCTGTCTTCAAATTCTTTACCACCTCAATTTAAAACTGAGAAAAGTTGTTATTACAAGAACTTGCCAAGAGAAACATCAGTTCTCAGTTAGGTTTAGTCACCATAATTTGCTCTATATTGTAAGTAGGCTGTGCAACTAAACATTGAATTTTTTATCTACATTCATAATCACTTCTCATAGTTCATATTGATACAAGCTGCCTAATTTTAGATGCTATGAAAGCATTAGTGATTCACAAGGATGGCAACCGTCAGTTTCAAATTCTGGAATGATTGTGTGGATCCTCAAGACCTAGATGCAATGTGGACAGATCCTGATGTGAGGGCAGAATGGCTTAATGTTGGGGAGATTATGGGATCAAAGGTCCATCTCTCGCGTGATCCTGATGGTCAGCCATACTTGACGCAAACTGAGATGAAGGTGAAGTGAATCAAATTTTTAGTGATATAGCCATCGACAACTAATTTGAGTTATCTGTTGGAATAAGGATCAAAATATTAAAATCCTTCTAGGTCAATAATAAAAAGAGAATTGGTATTACAGTGAATTTCTCTGTGTTGGATTCCACAGATTACCATATGAAAGCAGCTGTATCTAATCAGTTTTAAGTTATTTTTCTTTTCTATTGATAATTCTAGTGTACACAAAGCAAAACTTGGTATGCGTTGTTGAGTTTGGTCTAGAATCACCCACGGCTAAGCAGCCTCCAAAAGTAGTGATTTTTTTAATGTACAATTAATTTAGTTTAAGTTCAATATTTTTTTTTTCTTCTTTTTGCAGGCATTAGCGGGAATTATTGTTCAAAGGCATTTTGTCTCGCATATTGATTCGGTATTGTATTCTACTTGTAGATTAAGACCATTTCAGCTTTGCATTTGTGATTTAAATTTGAAATTGATCAAAATATTTTCATCTACACAGTTCATGAAACCCACAAGTACTAACCACTTCTCTGCTACTCGTTTCTATTTTAAATGAAAAATAGAAACCTAATAGGACTTAATGGCACTTCTTAGATCACAAAAATTTCAAAAACTATTTACAGAATTTGTCAATTTGAGCAGCATGGTTTTGGGTGTTTTGGAGTGGGTGTCTCTAATAGGATTTAAATTGATTTACAGTTTCAGTTTCCAGTCCTATTGTAATGAAGTTTCTAATTGACATATCATTCTCATATTCATAGGACATGCTTTGTACTATTGCTGAACTTGAAAGTGGTAGGCAGCCTCTGGCCACACAGTATAACAAAAAAACTAAAGATTACATGATGGGAATCATGCAAATTTCACCAAAAACGGCTGAGTGGTTGGTTGGGTAAAGATAATTTTAAGCTTTGATTACCTGGATTATATGTCTGCTTGTAGCTTGAAAGAAATCAGCTAAGTGACCATTTTGCAGAGATTTGTCTTACGGGGCCTATGAGATGGATGGAGACTCAAAACTTCTGTACAAGCCTTTTCTAAACGTATATATTGGTGCAGCCTATCTTAAATGGTTATCAAATTTTGAGCAAATGTAAGTTCATGATTTGTTTTTTAGCTTTCCAAGCTCTCTAATGGTTGTCTAGGATGTAGCATCCCAGTGCACATATTTTAACTCCATAGATGTATTCACAGGGAAAGAAGTGAAGAATTCATGGTTAGGGCCTATAAAGGAGGTACCAAAAAAGCTACTCACAAGTCAACTTTACAATACTGGAAAAAATATCTCGCTGTCAAGGAAAGTCTTCCATCCAGGTACTTCATACTTTCTCCTAAGTTCTATCCACTGATGGATGATGATGATTATATCCATTAGGTATTTCCAGTGGCGAGATTTAGCAATTAAGATGCTAACAACAGTTCCAATTTCATCAACCTTCGATAAATAGCAATCTTCTCCCATAGCAGTCTCCTACATACTCTGCAAACTGGGGCTTGTGTTAAAGTAATCCTATACTGGGTTTACGGTTGCTTTTGCATGTTTAAACCTATAACAGGTCACTGCTTCTGCAGAAAAGTTTTTGAAGTCAATCCGGTGCTTATTATTCCCTCTGCTTCTGCTACTGCTATTTCACCAAGGAAAGGTATTGCACCTTTTGCCAATTTTGGTTTTATTGAATTTTCTGCTCCAAATAAGGCTTATATTTTAAAATCCTAATAATATTATTAAATTTTCCCAGAATGTCTGAAAATTTTATTAGTTTAGCATAGCATTCATTGATTTAATGTAGAACTAATTCTGTTATTAAAGTCAGTGAGAAAATTTTTGAAGGCAAAAAAAAATAAAAGAGTTTGTTGTGCATTTCTTGGTTTTGGCACTTTAAAAGATCTTAATTCTAGGCATATAATGCTTTGTTTTTGTAAAATATAAGCTTAGGTATTAGATATTGTCAACTCTTGATTGGTTGGGTTAGTGGCTTGTCTTGTAGCGTTCTGTCAGTATGAACATAATGACACAACTTTCTTGAGTCCATGTACTTGTATGGCACAAAGTCTTCAGATTCCTGAGAAAAATTGAATTTAATGTGTTTCTTCAGTTGAAGAACTTAAATTCTATGTATATCATAATATAAGTCGATGCGGACACAGGCACTTCACTAACTTTCTATTTGTGAAGGAGCAAATCCTACCAGAACAACTTGGGACTCAAGAACTTCTTCTGAAGACATGGAAGAAATGTGGAATATTTCTAATGTGAGCAAGGAATGGATCAAAAGTGGAGAGAAGCGGGGGAAAGTGAGACTGTCTCATGATACGGAAATGAGACCATATCTTTCTCGAACTGAATTAAGGGTGAGAATGCACAAATTTACTTTTATGCTATGAATGAATGCTTGTAACTCTTTCAACTTGTAGGTCAACTGAAGCTAAGAACCATATTACCTTTTGAGAATCTGATGGCACATTTTGATTCTTGCAGGCAGTTGCCAGAATCATTTTGGCAAAACACTTCAGCACAAGAGGAGTAAAACCTGTCAGTAAACAATTTTGTTTAAAATAAGAAAACATTAATTTAGTGGACTATCAACTATACTTTTGATGCAGACTGTTTTGTGTGCTATTGCCGAGATTGTTAGTGCTCGTTATGTAAATGGAGTCGGTCAACGTACAGGACTAATGGGTATCGACTATTCCACGGCACGTTGGCTTTACAAGTATGTTACTTGAAGTGGATTTTCCACACTAAAAACCAAATAAGGCGTTATATATTTATTTCGTTTCTTTGGTTCATTGATGATTCATTGTCTAGGCGGTTACATTAGACACACATAGATAGGCACAGTTATAATTCATATAAGTTATGTAAACCTGAAATTCATGATACCAAATACTGCTTCTTCATCTTGATCCCTATCCCATTTCTTAAGCAGCAGGAGCTCTTTCCACAAGTTCAGAATTTCAATGCTCTATTGGGGTTGCACTGTTTGTTAAAATTGTTCTTGTATATGTTGAATTTGTGCTTTGTTAAAATTTCTGCATTTGCTGGATATCATATCTAGGGACTTAGGCTACAAGGGTTACGTGGTAAAGTCGGTTGAAGATCTTACCGATCCTTTCGTTTCCATGTACTTCGGAGCAGCTTATATGGCTTGGTTATCGGAATATGAAGGAAGGTACGCACTCTCATATTGGAGCCTCTGATTTCTGGGATTTTCATCTCTTCTTAGAACATCATCTCATTCAGAAATCCGATGCACTGGCAGGGAAAGAACTCCCCAGTTTGTTGTACAGGCCTACCTGTCTGGGCCACAAAATGTGAACCTACAAGAGACAGATCCTCTCTGGCTCAAATACGATGAAGCACTAAGCCGCTATGAAGACTTAAAGAAGTAAGTATTGTCTACATTCTTAGTAAGTAACACTAGCAATAGCAGAACTTCCAGCGAAATTTCATGCTTTCACTTCAGTTAGGTCCCTAAAAACATGTGTTAAATTTTGTCATTTCCTCCATGCCTGTTAATTTGATGGAGGAAAAACTGATAGGATAGCATGGTTAGCTAACTAGACTGTCACGCTATCTTTTTCCATTAGACCAAAATAAGAGAGCATGGACGGAGTGACTATATTGTGTTAGTGATGGTCATGAAATTTCGCTAAAGAATTTAGCAGTCACGAGCGCATTTAACACTCTCACAGACTCAGCCGGATTGAAAATGCATTTTTACAATGAATGACAGGGAACAAGTTAGCTGCACCATCTTGTGAGCTGGGGAAGTCCGTCTCAACACCCCATATTTTGTGGATCTTGCAATGTAATGTGGAATTTCCAAGCTTTTTATTAATTCAAGAAAGAGCCCAACTCTTGAAAGAAGAGTGAATGTATAATGTATTCTAAACATTGTGCTATAATGGAGTGAGAGATTTATCTAATTGTGTTAATTTCATGTGTTGTAGCTTCCATTTTACTTGTGAGGAGAACAATAATGTATTAAGGCAACAAAAAGGTCTTTTCATCATTAAAATTCTATTATATTATAAAAAGACAAATATGTATTAGAAAATATGGTATTTGTGTGGTTCGAACAAGTGTTGCAGTGGTTAAATTTTCACGTTCTGAGTAAGAGTTCTTAAATTCGACATACGCCCATCCCTTTATCTCCCTCTTGTATAAAATATATATATATATATATATATATATAAAGGACATATGATATTTGCCTCTGTAATAGTTATAGATCTTTACAAAGTGTTATCTTGCGGCAACAATACTAGCAGTTCTCGATCACTATTATATATATATATATATATTGAAAATGGTAATATGATACAATTTTTTAACGTAAGGCAATGTTGATACATTTTATTATTTTACGAAAGGGGAAAATGATGATTATTCAACAATTATTTTATTTGCCATGTGTTCAATTCCACATGTTTTGCGGGCATTTTTGTTTATTATTATAAAATTTAATAATTTCAACGGCAAAGTACTTGAATGTATTAAATTAACGATTAAGCGATAAAGATCTAAAAATATTTTAATAGATTGACAAATTGAGAAAAATATTTTTATAAGCAAAAAGGTATGATCAACAATATTCAATCATATGGCATGTTCTCCAGTTATTAATCGTCAATGGCCAAATCATTTGCTTCTTTAACATTTTTTAACATATTTTGCAGTTAACTAATTCTCAAGCTGTCGCCATTGGGATTGAGCGTGAAATTAAAAATAAATAAAAAATATGAATAAAAGTAAATACTAGATAAATGAATAGATAAATACCGACCAAACATTCAAATGGATAAACCTTAGTAAGTTTGTGGCAGCATTTAGTTAATTGAGGGTCTCTTAAGCAGCACGTTAGATAGACCAAATTCCAATTCATTCTTCTCTTAAAGACATGACACTAAAACATGTGGAGAAGTACCGTAATTAGATAAGTTTTGTACTAATTATAAGTTTAGGCTTTGAAGAAGATAAATATTCCTTGCTTAAATTTTGTGTAACCAAATGTTACATATGATCAAAGTACCATAATTAGAACACAAGTTTTTATCTTCTGGCTTTTACAAGTGAGCAACCTAACCGCCCATTTAAAGTTTAAAGTTTGAATCAATTGGTTCATTCTAACATGACTTTGTACATTGCAGCTGCCATTAGAGATAAAATCGAGTTAAAGTTGTTTTATTGTTATAGCTTATGTTCATAAAAATTGTTGATTCTTTAATTTAAAATTCAATGATTTGATTTCTTGCAACCGTAGTATATTCTTTTGATTTGTCCTCCTCCTATTTGCTTGCCACTTCATACAAATTACAAATTGGAGAAAACAGACGCTCATGCGTGATGTGAAATGAAACCAAGTATGCAACAACAAAAGCTTGTACGATTAATGTAGATGGTGCTCTAAAATATATAATGCGTAAAAAAAAAAAAAAAAGAAAAAAACTTTGAAATCATATATCCTGACCTTAGGCACAATAAATACATAATAAAATGTAATCAATCTGATAAAGTGTAAGGCCTGAGAGTATCTACATTAGTGGTGCTAAATTTAGCTATCCACATTAGTAAAAAATGCATTTTAAATTATTGTTAAATGCCACATATGCAAGTTAAATTTAACAATTACTAAAGTATCACATTAGATGTGTTAAATAAAATTATTAAAATATACGTAAGTCCAAGTGGGCTCTATTGTTTTCAAAAGTTATTGGTCAAATTTTATTAAATAAATGAAAAAAGAATTTTCTTAAAAACATTAAATTCTAGTCAAGTGTTAAAATTGTTGTTAAAAGTTAACAACTAATTAAAAAATATTCTTTTAACAACTTCTTTAACACCACTAATATAAGTAATTTTTTGAGTTGTTAACTAATAATTTCACTAACAACTTAATTTAACACTGCTAATGTGGATGCTCTAACAAAACGTGGAATAAGACCTACGCTTAAGCGTATTTTTTGAAGACAGAGAGTTTACTCAAAAAAAAGTAAAAAATAAATAAAAATAAAAGAAAAGAAAAGAAACAAGGGGAGAAAGAGAGAGAGAGAGTTTATTCAAAAATTAAATTTAAAATTTGAATATTAATGCATACGGTAATGTTTAAGCACTTCTCAAAATTCTATTATAAAGCCTCTTATTTTATATGACATGTATTGGTATACACTACATGAATTTAAAATACATATAGTATGAATTAATACATACCACAAGGGGTTAACAAAACCCACTGAGGTGTTTGAACATTTTTATTAATGTATATTTAATAAAAATTAGAAACGACGCTAATTGCTAAGAGCCCAAAATTGCAAATTCCCTTATTTGACTATCGGTAAGCAAATTCTCAAGTCTTTCACTGTCCCGTATATGCAAAGTGTGGAAAATTTCAGAAGACGACGAAGCACCAACACTTGAGAATCATAATTACCTTGGACTTATACAAGATTAAATATTCGTTTTCTAATTTCGAATGGATAAATAATCGTTGATTTTACGTTATGTAATTACTTCTGAGTATCTTAATGGCGGAAGACAGAGTTGCGTTAATGGCGGATTCAGTCAACAGCTGGACTTCACGCAAGCATTGCTCTTTTTGAGGTAAAATTCGCTAATTTTCATTTCATCTGATTTCGATCAACAGCTTATGTGGGGTTACGTCGATGGTGAGTTAATCGTTTAGTTTAATACTTCTTTATTTGAGATATTGTTTTCCAAATTAGGGTTATTGTAGCGGTGCAATCTATCTGTTCTTTTCCTGCTAAGATGATAGGATTTTGAATTTTGATACTTCATTTTGAGCCAAGAATTAGGCGATTACTAGGGATTAGGGTGGAGGGCTTTGTTTTGGTTGGCGAGCTTAATGGTTTGCGTTTTGGTTTCAAGGGTTTAAAACTTCGTCCTAATATCTGATTGATCAAAGCACCTCTCCTTTGCCTGGTTTCTAGAACTGTAGGCATGGGTGTTGATGGTGGAGCTTTTACTCATATTTGTATATTGAATTTGTTAAGAAAGAATACTGACTGAAAGATGAATCTATTTGGATGGTATTTGCATTAAGGATGCTGATTTGGTTGTCCGATTCAAAGGGTAGACTTCTTGAAGTTAGGAAACTTGAGAACTGTCTTTGTTGAGATTTGACTTAGGAAAGAATTGGAAGTTGCAGTCATTACAGGAATAGATTGTTCAGGTTCTGGCTATTTTTTTGTTGGGAGAGGTAAAATTTCACTTCCTTCAATAGCATGACAGGTTCAGGGTTTAATTTTGAAACTAAAGGTTTTAGGTTTCTGGCAAAAAGACTGGGGTCATTTTTATGAAGTGAGAAGACAAGTATCTATATCAAATTCCAATGTTGCTAGAAAATAGTTGAAGATGACAGGTTCAGGGTTTAATTTTGAAATTAAAGGTTTTAGGTTTCTGGCAAAAAGACTGGGGTCATTTTTATGAAGTTAGAAGACAAGTATCTATATCAATTTCCAATGTTGCTAGAAAATAGTTGTAGGTGCAATCACCTTGGCATAGGGGCTCCAGAAATTGGGTATAGTTTTCTGTATATTTTTCCTCTGTCTTTGCAGAAGTACTTAAACTTATAATGGTCTAATGGTAAGAATGAAGACTAGTTTTTCCTATTTTTATGAAGTTATATTTTTCTCTATATTTTTCCTCTGTCGTTCAGTGCAACGCGTTCGCATCTGTAGATGGACATCCCTCTTGCCTTAACATATCATGAAATATTTAATAGCCTTCCATATTTGTTATCTCTTGGATTAAAATATCTCCTATATTGTTTTCTTTTGCAGTGCATTTTGTCCGTGGTCCTTATTACTCTCACTGGCTTATACTGTGCAATAAGCTGCAATCGAGTTCTTTGGCTTTTACCGGCAATGTTTCACACCTTTTACATATATGTATTATGTAAATGTCAATAAACTTCATTTCAAGAAAAACTTCCCTTCTACTGCACGTAGGATTTTGCTACTCCTTTATGGCTCGCTAAAGTTACTAATAGCTTCGTGGCATCACCAGTTGTTTCCATTGAAGTTGAATTGGAGTGGGAGAAAATTTAATACTAGCAAAATGGATCAGTCAAAGACTCATAATTTTGTGATGTATAATCCTTCAGATCTTGGAAACGAAGAACATGCTCCTGATTCTCGAGTGTTCCAGATGGATCCTTTAGGCCATGCAAATGCCAGTTTCAGACCTCCTGAGGTTAACTTTTCTGAAGCTAAGCCTGTTCTTAACTACTCTATTCAAACAGGTGAGGAATTTTCTCTTGAATTCATGCTTGACCGGGTTAATCCCAGGAAACCTAATGCTCCAAATATTTCTGGTGATCCAAGTTATGTTCCTCGTTATTTAGAACTGAAAGGCATTTTGGGTATCAGTCATACTGGCTCTGAGAGTGGTTCAGATATCTCTAAGATTTCCATAGCAGAAAAAGGTTCTAAAGAATTGGAAAGGAAGAACCAGTCTTTGCATGAGGACAGAAGTAACTATGGTTCTGTACGATCTATGCAGTCCGTACCACGAACTTCGTCAGACTGGAAACTTATGTATACATCATCTGGAGTTTCAGATGGCTCATCGACAAAGCTTAAAATTCTGTGCAGCTTTGGTGGTAAAATCTTACCTCGGCCAAGTGATGGAAAGCTCAGATATGTTGGAGGCGAAACACGCTTTATCCGTATAGGCAAGGACATTACATGGAAAGAACTGTGGCAGAAAGCAATAGCACTTTATGAAGAAACTCATACCATAAAATATCAGCTTCCTGGGGAGGAGCTCGATGCTCTAGTTTCTGTGTCAAGCGATGAGGATTTATCGAATATGATGGAGGAGTGCAATGTGTTAGAAGATGGAGAGGGTTCACAAAAACTTCGGATGTTCCTATTTTCTATTAGTGACTTGGATGATGCTCATTTTACCCTGGCCAACTCTGATGGTGATTCTGAGATTAAATATGTAGTTGCAGTCAATTGCATGGACATTGGATCGAGAAGAGGCTCTGCACTACGTGGTCTATCAGACTCTTATGGAAACAATTTGAATGAATTAGATGCACAGAATGTTGAGAGTGTCCCAAATAAAGCTGCAAATGAATTTGTCGGGGTTAGTACCTTAAATTCTGCTGCTATTGGTGTCTCATCATCAGCAAATATAACCTCTCAATCTATTCTACCAGGTTCATCAAAAATTTCTGAAACTGATTTACACTTCGCTCATGGTCAGATGTTACACCATGATGTTCACAAGCAACAAGCTCCAGAATATGGATACAATTTGCCTTCTCCATATTTCTCACCCTCTGAAAGTTCTCTTCCACAATCTTCTTATGGGCATCCAGCCCAAAAAAGAGATCTTGAAGGGCAGAAAATGAATGATTTAACTGTTCAGGGTACAAGAGAACAGGAAAATGAGGCAAAACATAAAGCTGATGGCTCGAAACAACCAGAAAATGGAAGTGATTTTAATCAAATGGTCAATGAGCAATTTGTTCCCTCTCAGGCGTATAATGGTAACCTGAGAGTTGGTTTTCCTGTAGAGGAACCATCAGTTGTGATCCCCCAACTGGACAGAGAATATTCGGCCAAGATGTCGAAAAATGATGGGCTGCCGGAACCTCTGAAGGTCTCTAAGCCTCTTGATGCTGTTAATACATCCCGTGTTCCTCAATCTAGTGGCAATGACTACAACACTTACAGTGAAGCTTTAGTTACCGAGTCTGTTAAGTCTGAGCCCGATCCAATTGATTTGAGCTACTTCGAGCCTTCTGTTCCGCAGAGGGTCTTTTATTCTGAGCGAATTCCCAGAGAGCAGGCAGAATTCAGCAGAATATCAAAGTCTGATGATTCACACTCTTCTCAGCTATTAGTAAATCATTCTCGTTCTGATGTTGCCCAGCAGGATTTTGTTAATGGGTCTGATGACATGGTGCAAACTGGTAATCCAGATATCAGGACTGAGGAGTCAATTTCTACTGAAAAGCCTTTTCCAATCGATACTGCAACCCATGATAATTTACAAGTGAAACCTCAAAAGTTGAAACAGGTGGACTCCATGGATGTTGGAGACCAGAAGCATGAAAATCAGGATCTTGTGGCTGAAGCAAAAGCAGAACTGAAGCTCCCAGCTGTAAGCCAAGTGGATTCAGCAAAGCACTATGAAGATCCTACAAATGATGTTCCTCAAATTCATTGGGTTGACAAGGTCAGCTGCGAGTCCTTGGCAGATAATGCCCGTGAACACCCTGAACTTTCTACTTGGACAGCGACTCAGGAGGTACCCTCCACGGGGGTTTCCCAAACTGGGCAGGGAGACCTTATTGTTGACATTAACGACCGATTCCCTCGCGATCTTCTTTCTGATATATTCTCAAAAGCTGTACTCTCTGATAGTTCTTCAAATCTTGTTCAACTACAGAATGATGCTGCAGGTTTAAGCGTAAATATAGAGAACCATGAACCTCAACGCTGGTCTTTCTTCAAGAGATTGGCAGGGGATCAGTTTGCAAGAAGAGATGTTTCTCTTATGGATCAAGACCATATTGGGTTTTCATCTGAACTTCCAAAAGTTGAAGAAGATGCTCCATTAACTTATGAATTTGCACAACTGATGAAAGATGGACCAAGTCACAGGGAACTGCAGAATACTAATGGTGAAGATGATCACAAAATCAGGCCTGGTGGAGATGGAGCTACTTCTGCCACTATGGACTCCAATTATAATATTTCTCAAGTGAAAGCTAGTGAAGGTCTGCAATCTGATGATATGATGGATAACATGAGAGTTCGAGAGTCAGAGTATGAGGTATTTATGTTCTTTAATTACTAATTAAGAGTTAAGAGGTATTTTCATATTAATAACTAAGGCCCTGCATGGTTTTGATTTTCAAAATCAGTTCTCACTCAAACTCATTTCTATCTGTACATTTATTCATTAAAATAATTTGCATGTAAATTCATAAGTTTTCCTTACTTTTCAACCACACATTCTCGTGAAACCACTAATCAATTCTCAAAAAATCAAAACCATATGCTCTCTTTAGACAGTATCATTGATTAACACGGGTTCTGTTCCAATGGAGTGGCTTCTAATTCACTTGATGAATTTAGGATGAGACGGGAAGTATTGGCTTACCTCCTCTAGATCCTTCATTGGTAGATTTTGATATAAACGCATTGCAGGTACGTTTGCAGCTTACATGCTTTATATGCGAGATGGTTTTGTTCGTTGATATTGTTGTCATTATGCAAAATATTCGCTTTGTAACCCTTAAAATTAAAACCTTCAGAGCTAAAGTGGAAGATAATCTTAGGCCCAGGATCTAATGGTTTTGTTTAGAATTGTTAGCTGACATAAAAAATGATTCTGTTAGTTTATTCAAGTCCCAGAACCCAAACCTACATCATGTCTTCCAATCATAGCATTAAAATTGAATAAAGCTATGAAGAGCTTTAAAAATGACGTCAACAATATTCTCATGCTCCTCTACCTCAGTTGCAAGCAGCCCACAACATGGCTCTAACAAACCAAATACTTAGCTTTATTTTTAATTGGATCAAATTTGTATCCCAAGTCAATTGGTAACTAATGTAGCATATATAAGGTCAGGGCAACTATTTGCTGCCATCACTGTCGGTCATGGGCTGTTCTATGCTCTTTGCTGATAAGATGTATTGTTACAGTCTGTGTTAGGTTGCTATTTTTGTTTTGAAATAGAAATTGGTAACAACTCTAAACACATGTTTCATGGATCAATAAGTATTAACTACTACCCACTTCTCCACTGGTCAATTCATTTATGTTTTGAAACAAAAATCACCAACCTGGGTTGGCCATGATTGGAGATTCATTCAATCAATAATTTGCTATTGTTCTTTTGAATTGTCCGAGGAACAAGAATTATGGACTTGATTATAAGTGGAAAGTTGACTGGGGAAATAGGTTCACCGCTGATAAATTCAGTTGACCATTCATTATTGGTTTACAGATTATAAAAAATGAAGATTTAGAAGAACTAAGGGAACTTGGTTCCGGCACGTTTGGGACAGTTTATCATGGCAAATGGAGGGGCTCAGATGTTGCTATCAAGCGAATAAAGAAAAGTTGTTTCACTGGTCGACAATCAGAGCAAGAGAGATTGGTAATCCATCCTTAATTCCCACGTGCTTATTTTTGTCTTTCCTTATCATAAACTTTGAACTACATGCATGTTGACATTGGATGTGTTTAAAATCCTACAATTTGAACAGTTGAGATTATGCAAATTGCGAGAGTTGTATAGC
Organism: Nyctanthes arbor-tristis; assembly: GCA_963692815.1. Taxonomy (NCBI): domain Eukaryota; kingdom Viridiplantae; phylum Streptophyta; class Magnoliopsida; order Lamiales; family Oleaceae; genus Nyctanthes; species Nyctanthes arbor-tristis. The sequence goes on from CAVNYN010251498.1 coordinate 16,357, forward strand.
CACAGTTTCAGACCTCCAAATGAGCTAATTTCGTTTCTTCTGTGATAATGCTGCTTCAGACTACAGAATTCTGGAGGGAAGCTGAAATTCTCTCAAAGCTTCACCACCCAAATGTAGTTGCATTTTATGGTGTAGTACAAGATGGCCCTGGAGGAACATTGGCAACTGTGACAGAGTACATGGTTGATGGATCTTTGAGGCGTGTTTTAGTTCGGAAGGATAGGTACTTTTCCACGTGTGGTTCTTCAACTTTGGCTTTGATTCTGTTCAATAATGATAGAGCGAGTTCCTCTACAGTGCTTTTCTTTTTGTGATAAACCAAAGATCCTGTATAAATGAACCCTTTTATTTCATTGCTTTAGCTTATTTGTTTCTTCACATTTCCTTTTCTTCTATATTATTCTTCCACATTTTATTATGATTTTGCAGGCATCTTGATCGCCGTAGGCGGCTTATAATCGCCATGGATGCAGCTTTTGGGATGGAATATTTGCATTCTAAGAATATTGTTCACTTCGATCTGAAATGTGACAATTTGCTCGTTAATTTGAAAGATCCTTCACGACCTATATGCAAGGTTATCTTGATGAAATCTTTCTCTGACACTTCCATTAATATATATATATATATATATGCAAAGGGCCCTCTTTTTGTTCTGATGTTCGTAATGGGGTTTGTTATTGCGATGGGAATGCATATTGAGCATAATGTTTTACTTGCAGTCCATTTGGTTTTGATGTTGTGCTACAATCTGTTAGGTAGGTGATTTTGGTCTGTCTAAAATAAAGCGAAACACCTTGGTTTCTGGTGGAGTTCGGGGCACTCTCCCATGGATGGCTCCGGAGTTGCTAAATGGTAGCAGCAACAAAGTTTCTGAGAAGGTAAGACACCAGTCTCTCCTTTTGAGGAACTATAACAATGAAGAACTTTACAAAGGATATTATACTTCATAAGCATGGTTTCTTTATGATTGTCAATTATGATACCTCAAGCATCCCCTGGTCAGTGAAATCTTCTTCCCATGAAAATCTATGAGAAGCTCTCATTCAGTTTTTGGTGAGACCGGATAGCATTTTAACTGATTTGCTCCTAGTTTCAAGCTGTTGAATCTATCGTCTTCTAACCGATCTTTTAATACTACTTTTTTTGGGCTTTGATGCAACAGGTTGACGTATTTTCCTTTGGTATTGTCCTCTGGGAGATACTCACTGGGGATGAGCCCTATGCCAACATGCATTATGGTGCGATAATAGGTATTTGTTGCTTAACTTTCTAAGCTGTTAGAATTAGCTGCTTGTATGGCTGATGTAGTACTCCTTTACTTCCGCCCTGACATTTTTTGGTAGATGTTCCCTGTTTTCTTTATATACTAGTCATATTACTCATATTATTCAACTTATATTAATTTAATTTCATCTGGTATCTGTCCGTATTTGTACTAGTTAAATACTGTGTTGTCAATCAGTATTTTTCTGCATTCAGTATTCTGCCATCTCAAGACCCCTACATCTTCACCACTTGAGTCACGCAAAGTGACATACCAGGAAGAGAAGGTAGTTACTCAAGCAGATTTTAGAAATATTGGAGAGAAGTTTTACTGACCATACAGGTCTTGGTTTTATGTAATTTTTAGCAAATAGTTCATCACGATCACATTGTAAAATGCTCCAAAATTTTTGACTAAAATTCCTGAACTTTTCCCAATTATTATTTTCATTATTGAATTAATTAATACCTATGAACATGTGTATGTGATTGAACTAATTTGATTTTAGTGTCAAAATAGTTTTCATTTTGATTATTTAATAATTGGCAGACTCAGGATAATTAGAAATGGATCTATAAGGAAATGGATCTATAAGCTGCGTATTAGGAAAAAAAAAAAAAACAATCACGTCCACATATCTGTGTATAGAAGTTACAAGAAGCTGGAAAGCAAAACGAGGAGTTGGAACGATTGTTATATATATTACAGAAATGTGGCTTTAATTTACAATATTGATTGCATTGCAGGACATTTTTGTTGCATCTGCTAAGGATTATTTTACTGATTTTAGTAGACATTCCTAAATTTGAGGAATCTCTTTTGCAGGAGGTATTGTCAATAACACATTACGGCCAACCATCCCGAGCCATTGTGATCCAGAATGGAGAAGGTTGATGGAGCAGTGTTGGGCACCAAATCCTGCAGCAAGACCATCGTTTACAGAAATTACTAACCGTTTGCGTGTAATGTCTGCCGCTGCCCAAACTCGGAAGACAAGTTCATAGGGGCTTCGCATCCCAGTACATGCTGCCTTCACCAAGTCAAAACGATATATTTGTTCATTCAAGCATATATATACACAATGGAAAATGCGTGATGTATTTTTAAGTAAAGGAACATATGTTTTGAGAATGGTTCGCCATAACATATAAAAATGGCAACTTTTTTTTGTTAATGCGAGGTGCTAAATCCAAAGATGAAGTTCTTGTTCATTTCACATTTGTGTCAGGAAAGATTGGTTAAATTTATTGTACAAGGTGTTAAATCAAATGTTGTTTTACTTAATGAATAGTAAGTCATAAAGGAGGGAAATGGGTTGAAAAGCAGCTTATTTATGTAATCCTAGGTGGAAGCAGTACTATGCGGTTGCCATGCAGACGCCAGCATTATCGGCCTCCCTTTCCATCCAAGCAGAAGGCAACCCTTCTCACTGGCTGTGGTGTAACCGTCACAACCATAAGCGGAAATCATCGACGTAGCTTGGCCTGTACACTTCATTCCGACTACTTGAAAACCGGCACGAGCCAGCTGCCTTCGCCATTGGTCTGCCCTTTCGTGCCTTTCAATCCTACTAGATCCTTCAAATGCAATAACATTACGAATTTGCTCTGCAAAATGGAATTTTTCCATCTTTAGCCTCTCGAGACTAGATCGTGGGAGGCTGGCCTCGAGTGAATCGAATATGGCAGAATAATAGTGAAGAGACTCCAGGAATCTTCCAAGAAAATATGGTCCATTGTGGTTGGCATCTTGTTCAACCACGGTAAGGAGAAGTGGATTTAGTTTCTTGATTGATTGAAGAATAGTCTTGAGGGATCCTCTGCTTTCCTTGACATGCTTGTGCAAGTGGAGGATACTGTTAACAATCAATGCTTCTCCTCCTCTTAACTTGAGCCTTTCGTTCGTTAAGACTGACGTCGTTACTGGCTCCTCTACCATGCTGAATTCCAGACAAATGCCTAAAGAACTAGCTTCTTCAACCAGAGTATTCATGCTGGTTTCCAGCTCCAGTGGATCTCCATCTCCAATTATGCCGGTGATCCGAACTAGTCTTGGGGGCCCTTCGGTTCTTGATGCCAAGGTTTTTACCAGAGAGGGCCATTGAAGATTGTGTTCCATTCCAAGATCAATTATATGCAGTGAGTCTTTCCCCATTGCTGCTTGTAATATAGCATCATTTGCAGCCATAAGACCGAAATCAATGTATGGAGTCGTCCGGTGTAACAGATGAAAAGCTTCGTTCTTTTCCTTCCTAGTGATCAAGGAGACATCCACTGCACCATTAGAGAATGAACCATCAGCATTCACATTTTTTAGAAGACGCAACCTATTCTTCAATCCCATAGCAAAACAATACGAAACTCTCTGCAAAGAATCGCCCCACAGGCTCACACAAGACCAAATTTGGCTAAGCATTGTATCAGCAAGCTGTATGTCCCTGCAACCCACAGCCTCAGCACAGGCTAATAGAAATTGCACCAGATGAAGCCCTTGATCCACAACATCGTCAACACTCGGCTTCATGTTCGAACAAATACCAAGATCATCGGATGAGCCACTCTCTTCAAATTCACCCTCTTTAGCCACCATCATCAGAACATCACCATCATAGCAGAAACCATCTATGTTTGGAAAATCTTGGAGCCCCTGTTCTTGGTACTGATTGAACAGCCCATTTTCATAGTCCTGCAACTTGTTGGCGTTGTCCTTTTCGTAGCGTTCCACATTAAAGAAGCTATCAACGATATCCTCAGCCTCAGATGGGGGCAACGTAGGAGTGTCATCAAAATTCGGCCAAAGATCCATCTCATCTAACAAAATTTCCCCCCATCCTCCTCCTTGTTCTTCTTGCTGCACACGGGCTGCGCAAAATTGTCGAATGGCGGAGTCTTGGTTGAGATTCTCAACGGTAGGAAATGAAAGCAAACCATTCATGGCTTCCATCGATGTCCTTGGGGAGTTTGATGGAATGAAATTATAGGAATTGAGGCCCTCAAACTTTAGATATATAAACAATGTGCATGTCCATTCTTAACCATCTTTAGCAAGAAAATTCTCCTTGTTTGAGGTCCAGAGCACATCTTCGTGGCATATTATAATATTCAATTTTCAATGAATACTTTTGCCCCCATTTTTTTTCAATATTTTTTATTTGGTGGCATCATTAGTTACAACGCCTTTCACCCTCACAAGAAGAAAGCCAAAAAAGAAAGAGAAAACCCCATTAAAATAAAGCCAAAAGTCCTCCATATATTGTATCAACACAAGTAATCTCTTCTCGCTATAATAAACAAAACCTCTTATTTGTTTCGAAAAATCTCTTTTATTTGGTAATGTCTTTCGTTTTTTTTCAAGTTTTTGATAAATGGTCAAGACATACGTAACAACCAAGTCCTCCTCTTTTCGGTTTTCAATTTTTTAGTAGGGGGTCAAGAGAGACGTGACAAGCTAGTCGTTTTCTGAATGATTAACCATTAATTGGGAAATTAAGGGAATCCATCTTTGGTGGGTGAGTGAAAGATGTGTAAATGCAGCCAACACAAGTTTGTTGGCATGATGAAGTCGATGATTTAGGAGTAATTAGCCAATTATTAATTTAGGTACGAAATGAAAAGGATACCGGCAAATGAAATAAAGCCAATTGGTCTATGAGGAATTTAACATATTCCCAATGCCCTAAATACTTTGATGGTTTTATGTGTTTGTCACACGGTGATATTCTCTAAATGTCGGCCAACAAGCAATGGGACAACTTCGGTTGGCCTAGGATAGACGGTCGAATATTTGTTAAGTATCTACATAGGGGAATCCACGTCTAGCTAGCATATAACTAAAGTCGGTTACATAATAAATTTCGTCAAACGCAAGCTCCTTATTAAGGAGCCCGTATTATAGGAAATTACAAGTAGTTTCTTGGAATTGAAAAATTCCTCTGTTCCTTAGAAAAATCGTTACATAATTGGATATTGTTCATTGCTAAAGTTATGGAGATTTTATTAAAGTAGAAAGCATCATGTTAAAACTTGTAACTATATGATTGTACAATAGGGAAGAACAGTTGAACTAATCAATCATTAATTCTTGATCGAGGCAGTTGGAAATTAGTTAAGCTAATTTTATTGCAATTACGTCCATTATTATTCAAACAACCATAGGATCGATGGGATTCGAATATTGTTGATTTTTGTTTGATTATTATTTAACCAATAACCACCTGAATTAACGTTGATAAAAAATTTCAGCTGAGGCTACATACCTAGCTATTTTAGAGTTTGTCAAAAACTATATGAAGCCGAATTCATTAGAGCTAGGAATAATTGGCAAATCGTGTCATCTAAATACCCATCACTTATACACGAACTAGTGTCTTTTATTATTGCAATGAAAATATATAGTAGTCACACGAGAACCTTGAGTGGCACTACATCGATCTCCATTGATAAGCCGAATAAATAGATGACACAGATAAATCAGTGTAGACATCAACTTACGACACTCTTAATTATTCTTTATATATATATATATATATATATATGCAATTTTCGTAAGGATCAAAACAACCCGTCATCTCTATGTAAAATACTACTTTAGTTGAGAGCTTTCAAGCTAAATGGAACTTAATCCAAATATATTTTAATTAAATATAACTTTGAATTTCATTGGGTACATTAGTAAGTTTTGAGAGGTTGGCGTAGTTCGAACTTGAAATCTCCAACCCAGAACGTGAATATCTAATCATTACGTCATTTGTTCAAATCACATGATACTTTCAATGTTTAATTAAGAAAATTAAAATTGAAAATTTTGTAAATGTAAATTCAAATGCAAGGTTCAATAGCCTTGTGTGGGGTTTTTCTATATTTAATTGTAGTTTGTAGTGTTCTATATATATGTTTTTTCTTGTTGATTTATTTGTCTTGTACGACATATCTTTATGTGCATTTATACTGCTACATTACAGTTTGTAATTGCAGACTAAAAAAAGTCAAGACCCATGTGGTCTAATACTGACAGCAGATGTAGCCCCCGGACTAGGTGGGCTCAATCCCACCAAATTTTAAAAAGTAGTACTTCCATCTCATAAAAATGGTTCCAGTTTCTTTTTTTGTTTGTCTCAAATTATTATCCATTTTTGTTAGCTAGTTTTTTTTTTATTTTTTTATGTGTCCCTATTTAATTTACATTGATATTAACCAATAAGAACTAATCTTTGGGACACATGCGGATAGCCGACCCATGTGGCTAAAAGTAAGCCAAAAGAGCTCTAGTCAAATAACAATCAAATGAAGGGACATATTATATTAGAAAAAATGTTCATAACTTTCATTTTTTCAAGAACATGAATTGAACTTTCTTAAACTATGCGAAAAATGATATGAGACTATTTTTATGGGACAGAAGGAGTAAAAAAATTCTTATTTATTTGCGAAATAAATTTTATTTTATTGGACTCCTTTTAGGTAGATTGTTAATTTACAATAGCATGCATGTTAATTGCGTAGTTCGCAAATGAAGAGAACTTTTTAATAGCAAGTTAAAAAATAAAAGGAAGGGCAAGAAATAGGGTTAAAGAAAATGCAATTCATCACTTTTATCTCATTTTATTTTCAACCTATATTTCTCGTTTTATTTTCAACCTATATTTCTTTGTCATTGTATTTTATCTTTCTTTTTCTTCTCACTATAAGGGTCCTGTCAAACTTTTTTATGAGCCTCCTAATTGATATATCCTGGATCCGCCCCTGTCTAATACCATCATAATTAACTTCCAAACTCTTTATCAAGAATTCAATTTCCTTTCCCTACAATCACTTGATATTATTCAAAAAATTCAAAGAAAAGTAGATATAGATAACTACATTTCGTCCGCTTTTCAAATTCTCTTGTTAAATGAAACATATTATTTTATAAGTATTTTTTTAAAAAAAATTACCCAACACTTAAAATTACTTCTAATTATATGAAAAGCAGGAGTAGTACTTTAACAGTAAAGCAATTCCAAACTTAGTTTTAGTATTATCACGATAAGGGCAGTGGAGATATGCCACCAGAATTTTTGATATGTGAATGATGAATAAAATCAAAATGCATTTAAATTCCAAGCATCATACATTATTAACTCGAGGTCAATGTTTTCAAATGTATTAGGCTTTCAAAAACATGTCAAATTGTAAATAAAGAAGAATGTTTTCAATTTTGAGACTTTTAAATATTTTTTGTAATCTTTTTAAAGGGGTCAAAGTCGACATTAAAGATTGTCAATTCTGAATAATGCTAAGTCTATTTATTTATAATCATTGATTGATCTACAAAATCTGTGTCATTAGTATGTGGAGGAAATGAAAATTTTGTTGCACCTAGACCAATAATCATCCAAATATGGTAATTAGGTAATTATTTTATTCATATTTTTTTTAATTGCCGGCTAAAGCCTAAAACGGAATCACTGGTTCATACTCACTGGTTCACAAACGAGTAGCGTGGCTCCTTCTCCTTTCTTCTTGACTCTGCACAGTGGGGGACAATTCTGAAACAGTTACTCGATTGGATCGATTGAGATGGAGTCTCCCTTCAAGGCGGACATATTGAAAGGCAAAGTAGCAGTATTGACTGGAGGAGGGTCGGGTATCGGATTCGAGATCTCAACCCAGTTCGGAAAACATGGAGCTTCCGTCGCGATTATGGGCCGCCGGAAGGAGGTTCTTGACTCCGCCGTCGCCGCCCTCAAATCCCTCGGAATTCAGGCAAAATTCCTATTCTTTTTGTCCTTACTGCACGTTTTATTTTACGTTTAAAACACTTCGGGAAAGAGTGGAATTGTACTGAATTTGTCTAGAAGTTGTTGGGCCTATTTCTTTTCTCTGTCGCAACTTTTGAATTTCGGATTTTTTTATATAATTACTTTTCTTGATGGAGGTAGATGAAAATTGATTTTTCCCCTGTTTAATGAAACTGGCACCCTTAGGAAGGAACTGCAATTATAGGATGGGTTGGATTCTTGTTTGTGTGGGTTTGGGAATTACCACCGTTCACGGGTCGTCTTGAGAAATATGATATGTGTGTGTGTGTGTGTGTAATTTGTCAGGATTAATGCTATCCCAAAATTATGTTTACCAGTTAATATGATTTTCAGGCAGTGGGATTTGAAGGGGATGTTCGAAAACGGGAAGATGCAAAAAGAGTAGTAGAGTCAACTGTCAAGCATTTTGGGAAGCTTGACATTCTTGTCAATGCTGCCGCTGGCAACTTTCTTGTGTCAGCTGAGGATCTCTCTCCTAATGGTTTCAAAACAGGTTCCACTTAGCACTACTGCTCATTCGTTGTTTAAATTTTGATGTTTATAATTCGTTCAATCATAAGTTTTTTAGTCACTTCTCAATTGTCAACACAATTAGTTACCTAAAAGACTTATTACAGTTGATTATTGTTTGTCTGAGAGCCCCTGCAATTGTTAAAAAAAGTGATCGGCACTATCCTAGTTATCTAAATCCTATATAGTTTTTGGCATCTATTAACTTGGAAAAGTTTTTGAAGGGGTCCCCCCCACCACCCCGACCCCGACCACGCCCCCCCAAGAAAAAGAAAAGAAAAGAATAATAGTAATAATAACAAATTCTGAAATGACAGACTAGAACATCTTATGTTTACAGTAGGAGGGCAAAAATAATGTATATGGGATTTGGGATGTTGATCTTAGTGAAGCAGATGTCAGAGCTCTTAATCTAGTTACTTTCTGCAGTTATGGATATCGATTCTGTTGGTACATTTACAATGTGTCACGAAGCACTCCCATACCTTAAGAAAGGTGGACCAGGAAGGAACTCATCTACTGGAGGATTTATATTGAATATTAGTGCTACTTTGCATTACACTGCATCTTGGTATCAAATCCATGTGTCTGCCGCCAAGGTATGTGACTTCATTTCTGCTGTAAAGAGGGTTTAAAATATCTAAGAATTTCTTACCATTGGCTCATCCTTTCAGGCAGCTGTTGATGCCCTCACCAGAAGTTTAGCTCTGGAGTGGGGTACCGATTATGAAATCAGAATCAATGGCATTGCACCTGGTCCTATAGGAGATACAGCTGGTATGAGAAAACTTGTGCCTCAAGAGATGCAAAGCACAGCTAGAGACTATATGCCTCTATATAAAGTTGGTGAGAAGTGGGATATTGCCATGGGTGCTCTTTACCTTGCCTCAGATGCCGGTTCGTACTCGTGCTTAATAATCTTATGGGACATAGGTTCATTAAGAATTTTAATTGACATAGTGTGGGTTCTATTTTCTCTTTCTCATTTGGTAGGTTCATCTTTTATTGATGGCCTGTCTTGGTATCATGCCAGCACTGTTGCTTCGCCCCCCCCCCCCCCCTCTGCATGAGCCTGTTCTGTTCTTCACCTCAAAACTTGAACTTGCAGTCATGCACCACTTGAATTTATTTAGCATCTCTCTCTTTATTCCATGAGATTTAGATGAATCGTCGAGAAGCATAGCTGACAAAACTTTTCTGGTGAACTCTTTGGTCCCCGCGAATAATTCCTCTCTTTAGAATTTGAGACAATTGCTTGAGTTCGTTGAGCTGTGGAAGATTGGTCATTGTTTCAACTCTGTTGATCATATGAGCTTTTAAACTGCTTGACAGTCTACTTGTGCTGTGGTTACCTTTGTTTTATAGAAACGCTGTCTTTAATGGGATTTATGATGGTTACCGTCATCTATATGAAGTTTCCGGATGCTTTCTTTTGGGCACTGGACTGTGGTTGCAATTACTGCTTCTATTTATCTGTCTGTAGTCTCTTACCAGTTTTGATATTATCTTTGCTTATTTTTGGAGTCCTGACAGCTTGTATCATATGCAGGCAAGTACGTTAATGGAACAACCCTTATAGTGGACGGTGGACTCTGGCTGAGCCGACCTCGCCATCTACCAAAAGATGCAGTTAAAGATCTTTCTCGGGCCGTGGAAAAAAAATCAAGAGACGTGCCTGTCGGGCTTCCTACCAGCAAGCTGTAACTTATAAGCTAGCAGATTACATTTTGTTGTGAATTTATCTCCACCATTTTAAATTGTTGCATGAAAACATGGCGAGTCAACCACCATAAGTTGTACCTAAGGTACAACTATTATTGAAATTGCCTGTCGTGATACTTTATAAGAAAAATAAAAAGTATATTTAAAATATGAGTAATTTCTTATAAAAATTACTCATGTTTTAAATATACTTTTTTTTTAATATATATAAATATAAGGGTGAGATAGGGGGAGGCGAAGGGAAATAATAGAGGGGTTGGTGCGGTCTGAATCCAAAACCTCTTGCCCAGAACGTGAGTATCTAATTATTGTGCCACTTGTTCAAACCACGTAATACTATCAATATTTTAAGAAAATTAAAATTGAAAATTTTGTAAATAATTCAAATGCTAGGTTCAATAGCCTGATGTGGGGGTTTTTTCTATATTTAATTTTAGTTTGTAGTCTTCTATAGTGGTTTTTTCTTGTTGATTTATTTGTCATGTGTTTTAGTAGGACATATCTCTGTGCGCACTTATACTCTACAATACAGTTTGTAATTGTAGTTTAAAAACTGTCAAGACAACATGTGGTCTAATACCATCCTAATTAATTTCCAAACTCTTGATCAAGAGTTTGATTTTTTTCGCTTGCAGTCTCTCGTGGTTATATTAAAAAAATTCAAATAGAAGTAGAATTAAGAGAGCCATATTTTTTCTGCTTTTAAAATTCTCCTCTTAAACGAAGCATATTAAAAGCAGGAGTAATAATACTTTAATAGCAAAGTAATCCCAAACTTAGCTTTAGTGTGATCACGGTAAGGGTGGTGGAGAAGTGTCCACAATTTTAGACTTGTTGAGATGTATGTAAAACATTAGATGAATAAAAATCAACTTGTTGAGATGAATAAAAATCAAATTGTAAATAAAGAAGAATGTATTCAATTGGATACTTATGGTATTTCCAAAATACTTTTTATATTTAAAGACCATTTTTTAGAAAATAAAGAATAGTTTTAAATTTAATGAGTAAAATATTATATCTCCTCCAATACACTCTTTATGTTTGTATGCAAATGATAACGTATTACTATTATTATTATTATTATTGTTGTTGTTGAAATTGCCTGTCGTGTTTGAGTAGTTAATCTCATAACACGATAAACATCATTTTACATATTGGTCATTGTGACAAAGAATTATGTCCTCCAGAGGTATTCTCGCGATAAACCATGCTCTCAAGTGAAAAAAAAAAGAAAAAAAAAAAGGGAAAAGAGAGAGAGATTGGTCCCTTGTGACAGAAGAATTATGTCCGGGACACACTTATCTCGCAAGAAATCATACTGTAGACCCAAGTTAGTTACCCCCCCCCCCCCAACTCCTT
>CAVNYN010251509.1:0-14984 GCA_963692815.1 Nyctanthes arbor-tristis
CCTCTTGTAGAGATTATATAGATTGTAGTGCTCCAGTGATGCAAACCCCAAGTACATTGAGAACCTTCATTCACTCACATTTCTACAAATTACTCTTGGTTGGAGATGAGTATTGCTTCAGATCATAGTAGAAATAGAAGAGAGAGGCTTGGTGGAAGAGAAAAATGAAGCCGAGTCCCGTCTTCTTCCTCTCCTTCATGCGCTGCTTGCAACTCCTTTCATCCCAACTATTTCTTTTGTTTATAATTTTACTTTTGGCCTATTATTTTATACTCAAGGGGTAAATTGGATATTTTACATTGTATTTTATTATTATTTGAGGAAGTAGGCTATTTACCCAAATATTTGTAAAGCTATGCCTCTTAAATGAAGTTTTATTTTGACTATCCCATTTGTACAGAGACCTCAAGTAGGAATTACACTTGATTTAGATTAATATAATATAACATAGACATAGATTTTAAGTTAATGAGAGATTTGAGGATGAAATTGTCAAGTTTGAATAGTTACAATTAAATTGCACAATAGAATAAAATGCCAAGGCGAAATTGTGCAAATTAGCCATTTCAAAATAGAAAAGAATTAAATAATAAAAATAAAATATGACATCAGCAATGACGTCAGCAATTTGGGTATGAAAACTTATTTAGACTACTCTTGATTTAGATATATATAGATTTTAGAGCTCTATTTTCATTAACATTAGCTATTGCCAACACCAACTGAAACATATCATATTATCCAATCTAAAGTGTATAAAAACTTATTTCATAGGTGTTTACTAAATCAACTATTGAAATAGTTTTACGGGCCAGAGATTGTACCTGACTTGTTTGTTGCTAACTCCAATCATTTCGCATTGGATTAAAAGCGCTGGTTATTGATGAATTATTTTAGCTCCCTGATAACAGTATGTAAACAAACTATCGAACAACTTGTGTGCGTCACATTCCAAAAACAGCAAGATAAATTACAACAAATTACGCCAATTATTATTTAGCTTTCCACATTAATTTCACCAATGCAAATCACAAATTCATAAATTTACACCACAATTAACCCCTAAAATCTAGAATTTCGATCAAACTATTGAACTGTCACTCTTAAACCTTTGAGAATAATTAAAAGGTGGAATTAAAAGAAATTTAACAAAGCAGCAAATAGAAATCCAAACCTGTAATGATTTGCCTCCTGTAGGCGTCGGTTCTGCTCCCTATCTACCTTGTTTGTATGCAACGATTGCTTGCTGCTTCTTCCACGATGGGCAACTGTAGCAACGAAAAAGACAGAGGAACGAACGCTAATAAAATTAACGTTGGCGGAATCTTGATCAGATCGGCTATAACAAAAAAGAAGAGAAGAAACCAGGTGAAGCTTCAAGACTGTCGATCTGCCATACATCTATACAGTTAAAATGATATTAGGGGTAAAATAAGAAATTCACTGAGAGATCGGCTCTGACAAAAAAGAATAGAAGAAACCAAGTGAAGCTTCAAGACTGCTGATTTACCATACATCTACGGTTAAAATGATATTAGGGGTAAAATAGAAAATTCATTGAGAAAAGTGGGGGTAATTTCGTAAGAATACTATTCTATGGAACAGTAAAATTGGGGGAATCCATTTCTATATAAAGTAAGATAAGATAAGATATGGGTAATTGGCTCAAAAGGTCCTTATCTTTGGATGTTCTTGTGGAAATGGTCCATATCTTTGATTTTTTAGCAATTTCATCCATACCTTCTTCTTTCTTTTATATCAATTCACCCTTACATCAATTCACCTTCATTTTTCTCCATTTTTAAAAGGGCGTTTTTGTCCAAACACGATTCAACATTTTGAAAAAATTACAATTGAAATCCTAAGTATTGTTGAAAACTAATTAAAATAATTTGCATTATCGAAAATATCAAAAATAACTATTTTTGAATAATGGAAATTAATTTTGGAACCTTGTTTTATTTTTTTAAACTTTTTAATTCAGATGGACAAAACTATCCTTTCAAAAATGGAGAAAATTTGAGACAAATAGCTATAAGGATGGATTGTGCAAACAAAATATGAAGGTAGGGATGAAGTTGCCAAAAAATAAAAAATAATGACCTTTTGTACAATAATGTCCAAACATAAGGACCTATTGCACCAGTTACCCATGATGATGACGACGACGATGATGATGCTACATCTATAGATGAGTGTACAAATACGTATACAGATCGAAAATAAAATTATAATTTTATCCATATATTCTCTATTTCTTTTATTGTATAATAACAAGGGGTAAAATTATAATTTCACACTCTTTATTTAAATACATATGTACATTTATTTGTACAATTAGATTAATTAATCCTAATAATAATATAGATTGAATATAGATATATGACAATAATTCAAACATGGAAAAGAATAAAATAATTTTAAAAATAAGACATCAGTCATGATGTCAACAGTTTATGCAGGAAAACTACTCTTGATTTATATGACTAGTGTTTTGTCCATATGTTGCACAAGAAAAAAAAAAGTATTTGAAAATGATTAAAAATAAATGGACCTGCAATTACACAACAATAACTCAAAAAATGATTTATCTTTTGCATTCTAATGCAAAAACTACAAAATTAGCAGCAAAAGTGTTTTCATATAGATGTCTGAATAGGTTTATTAACTCTATAAAAGACTGAACTAACAAACATGCCCAAAAAATGTTGACCCAAAATAAAATAGGAAAAAAGCAAATAAACATAACAACTAGATTCAAATTTTCATAATCCATAATTAGCAAGGGCAAAGTTACTGGTTCAATTCGTCTCATCGGGCAACCCTAAAAACATATATTATAGGCTGAAAATGGATATTATATGCGAAAGTTATCCTCATTTCTTCCAACATCGACTATATATTATACTTGTCAAATAAAAAATTTTATGGCTCAAATAAGATGGAGACAAGAATTAATTAAATTCACAAGGTAAAAAAAAAAAAAGGATGGCTCATATAATAGAAATCAGATGGTTCAGATGATTCCAAAAAATTTAGAAGGGCCAAATGGATGGGAAAATTGTTTTGGAAACTATTTTGGTAATATATATATGATAATATAAATATAAATAAAAATAAATATAGATATGAGAATAGAATTAATTAATTAAATATATATATTATCAAGAATTTTTTTTTGCCTACGCATGCATGTTATTATGTATACGTATAATACATGACACACATCTAGGCTACAAGTGTGAAATAACAAGGAGTTCATCTAGTAAGGAATTTCCCTCCAATTTTATGGTGTTATTACTGTCTGGCATCATAAGGGATCTAGCTACACATTTATTGTATTATATCTTCCAATTTCTATTTTCAGAGAGTCCTATTCGAGCCAACTATAGATTTTCCCCCAAAATTAGCTGATTTTTCCGAAAACAAATCTACCCATTTTTGTTTCCGAAATTCATATTAATTATATTTAGAAATTCAATTGAGATAAAATAAAAAAACTCTCTCACAAAAAACAAATATGTAGTGAAATTTGCGGTGCATTAATTTATTTTTTTATTATTTTCTCTATATTTTACAACCGATTCTGCCCATTAGCTAATCGATATTCCCCCGAAAAATTAATCAATATTGATGAAAATTTGTAATGACCCCAGTGAGTCACAAAATTTACTGTATTAATATTTTTTTATTTACTAATGTCACTGCACACGAACAGCTAGGTCATCAAAAGTGGTGGTTGCACATATGATAAGAAACTAGAACTGATGATGTTGGGTGGGTTAGTCCAATCATAAATGCAACCAAGAACCTATGTAATGGAGATGATGTTGGAATCTTTAATATTAATAGTTATGATTCGCTACTAGCTCTTCAAGTACCATTATCTAGGGAAATATTTTAGAAGACATTTGCACATCTCAAACATATAGTTCAAAGTTATTGCTCGGTTTAGTTGGTTTGATGAAATAATATTAACTAAATTCACACCCGCCCATTGCACGGGAAGATACCAAATCAAATTATATCTTAATATTAGTACGAAATGTTAAGTAATGTATGCTTAGTCACATTGATTATCTTATTGTTAACTAATAGTTATTATATTTTATTCGATATGAAATGCTATTAAATGAACTTAGTAGGATGGTAAAAAAAACGTCAAATCCGATACCCACATGGTACCCGACCTTATTAATTAAGACCTTATTAAGACAAAGAATACTCGACTAAATGGGTAAGTAAGTCGGTGATGAAATAAAGAAAATTAGCTCAACTTAAGAATGGGTCGGAGAAGGTTATCAAACATTTTACTTGTACCTTACCCATTTAACCATTTCTTGTTAAAAACAAAAATATTTACCAAAAATTCAATGGTTTGAAAAGTAAAAAGATAATGAAACTTATTAAGAAAGTTTAATAATTTCTATCAAATTGTAATTCCATTTTGGGGACATCTCGTGTTTATAATACTACTAGATTTTTTCACTCGTGCGTTGCACGGGTAGAGTTACAGTGTACATTTATATCAAAATTTATGTGTGAGTATAGATATCATGTCATAAATAAAGTACAATATACGAGTTGCATTGCATAAAATTATGAATTGATATGAGATTTACAATGCACCATGAGATATTTGTAGTAAAATGTAGGCCTGGGCAAAAAACTCGAGCCCTAACGGGTTATCCAAGCCCGACTTGAATACACCCAAACCCGAACGGGTAGTGAATAAAAATTATGCTCGAACGGGTACCCGAACCCGAAATCAAATGCTTTGGACGTGCTTTGGGCATGAGTTAAAACCTGAAAAACCCAAAAATACTTGAACATTTTTTTACTCTTAAAATTTTTAAATTCAAATTTCTAATTAATTCTCACAATCCACAAAACTATCTCCTTCATTTTACAATCACATTTTCACTACACTCGTCTTCTTTACACACACAAAACAAAACTCTAGATTTGTGAAAGAGATGTGAATTTGTCTTTCTCTATGAGGATTTTACTAGTTTTTATATATACACTATGTGATTTGTATAAGATAAATTATTTTTAATTAATTACTTGACAACACTGAAAATTTATCATAAACCTGTAAACCTATAAAATTAGAATATAAATAAAGCCACCCCAAAAGAATATAAATAAAGCCAATTAGTCAAATGCTAGTTTCTAATTGTTAACTTTATTACTTTAGTATCTAATTATTATTATTTTCATTTAAGTGAATTATATATGCTTCAAATTTTTTGTTCTTCTTATCTATTTAAGTGTTTCTTTTTTCCATTTATGAGTATATATAATATGCGCTACAGACACAAAAAACTAGAACAAAACCCAAAGTATTACTCGAATCCGAAACGAGACCGAACCCGAACGGGCTTGCCATTTTCAAAATCGAACCCAAACCCGAACCGAAATATTTGGCCCGGGTTTGGTCAGTGTAATACCCGTTGACCCACCACGCCTAATTGGGGCAAAAAGACGGGTATGGGGTGACATTCTTCGCCCCGCCGTGGGTCCAGGGCAGGTGCGGGTCGAGTTGAACCTGCCCCACAGATCCGTGACCCACTAAGCATTTTTTTTTATTTTTAATAAATTTAATTCTAAAAATGTGTAGAAATTATTAGAGATGGCAATTTGACCGATTGACCTTTAAATTTGTGGCAATTTATTTTTATTTTTTATTATATTATTTTTTTGAAAAGATTTTTCTGTCTATTGAAAGAATCATGTTATTATATTAGTTAATATTAGGAACTTTAAAATTCTAAATAAAGGTTTTATTTTATTTTACATTCATCAATTAATAATACGTTGCACACCACATTAATTGAAAAGGGAAAATATTCATGCGTTTTTCGTGGGTCATGGTAGCGTCCATTTCGCCCCATCACCCGACATGTCTTGACCCGCCCTATAAATTTGTATGTTTGAGGCCGGTCTTGGGTGACTTTAAGACTCGTGGGGCGGGTCCAGGGTATGGCAAACTCGCACCATTACCATCCCTACAAATAATCATATCACAGTCAATTATTGCTGCGTTGTACGGGAAGGCTGATTTTCAAAAAAGTTCAATAACAATGAATAATAAAATATTGGACAATGATGTGTTATCGGATTTGCATAACAAAAAAGAATAAATATACAGTTTTGATTTAGTATTTGACGCGTTAAATTAATATTTAATTAATATTATATTAATAGTTACCCACTTATTTGCTTGATTAATGCTTTACTATATTTCACTTTTAAATCATCTAACTTATTTCGTATTATTAGTTAACAATATAATAATAAGTGTCGGGCATATACATTGGTAGCGGATAATAAAAAATTATAAAAACTCGTAAATGAGCAAACTAAAGTAAAAAAGGAATATAAAAAACTAACAAACTAATATAAATTATTGAAAACTCATGATGAATATCCAAATAAGAAAAGTTTAAATTTTAAAACTCAAAAATGAGGCTTATAAGTTTTTCAAAAAATTTTTTATTTCGTTTTAATATAGGTATTCCCTTTTTTGCATTATCTAGATTAGTGAGTTAACTTTGCGTTGATAAAACTTGTATATTCACAAAACTACACTAATTCAAAATTGTTCTATATTCAGAAGACTTTAATTAAGAAACCCGATCATGAAGATCGACGCTCTTCCGATCTTTTAATTTCTTTAACAAAAAATGGTTTTTTTTTTCAATTTATAGATCTAGAGTTTTATTCTTGGCAAGCAGTAATGTAAAATTTCTGTAGATAATAATTTAAAAAAGTTTATCCAATTGGAACAGCTGTAAAGAACAACACTTAAAATGTAAACGTAAACTGTCACAATTTTGAGAAAATTTAATTCAACTTTATGATTTCCATGCAATCTACTACGCTAAATAATAATAATAATAATAATAATAATAAAAATAATAATAATTTATATATATAATAAGAGAATGATGGCTTTTCCCGCTCATTTTCTGGCTTTATAAGATTTTTGGCTCTATAAGATTTCTGGTGACATTATTTAATTCTTTTTTTGTATTCTTTTTACTTTTTTTTTTAGGGGGGGAATTGTTACGCTAATTTATTGAATGATATTCACTTTTCCCTTTATTAACCCATATCCAATCATCAAGTCATGGTAGTTTCTTTAGCCGACTATTTTGAATTAAGGATCTATCACTTATCAAATCGAATACGAAATTAATTACGAGTTCTATTTTTTTTAAAAAAAGCAAATATTAATATTCATAATTCGAAAACACATGCATAGCACGTTTCTAAACCAATAAATTTCTAAAAATATGTAACCTTAATTGTAAATTTCAGTTTTTTAATGATTTTTGAACAAATTTTTATATGGTTATTGTAGTGCAATAATCAAATTTGATTTTTTTAAATTATCGTACTCCAATTTGCCGATTATATAATCTATATATATATATATATATTTATTAAATTATAGTTTATCTGGCATAATTACAATTTCATTTGGCACAATTAGAAAATCTTTCTCGCCTAAAGCTCTGTCTGGCACAATTGCTTATAACGTTATACCACACCAACTGTCACTTTTACTAAAAAAATCTATATATATATATATATATAATAAGAGAATGGTGGCTTTTCCCGCTCATTTTCTGGCTCTGTAAGATTTCTGGCTCTGTAAGATTTCTGGCTCTATAAGATTTCTGGTGACATCATTTAATTCCTTTTTTTTGTAATTTTTTATCTTACGTTTTTTTTGGGGGGAATTGTTACGCTAATTTATTAAATGATATTCACTTTTTCCTTTATTAACCCATGTCCAATCATCAATTCACGGTAGTTTCTTTAGTCAACTATTTTGAATTAGGGATCTGTCACTTATCAAATCGAATACGAAATTAATTGGAAGTTCAATTTTTTAAAAAAAAAAGAAAATAGTAATATTTATAATTCGAAAACACATGCATAGTATGTCTCTGAACCAATAAATTTATAAAAATATGTAACCTTAATTGTAAATTTCAGTTTTAATGATTTTTGAAGAAATTTTTATATGGTTATTGTAGTGCAATAATCAAATTTGATTTTTTTAAAAATTATAGTACTCAAATTTGCCGATTATATAATCTATATATATATATATTAAATGACAGTTTGTCTGTCATAATTGCAATTTCATCTGACGCAATTAGAAAATCTTTCCCGACTAAAGCTCTATCTAGCACAATTGCTTATAACGCCCTACCACACCAGCTGTCACTTTTAATAAAAAAGTATTACAAATGTAATAGTAAATGATTGAACTCGTGACCTGCATCTTAAGAGTAACATGTTTTTAAACCATTATACAAACTCTTTTATTTATTAATAATTTTCATTTATATATTACTATTCTCACGTGTTTTTACTCAAAAAAATTAAATTGTTAATAATTGTTCCCGCCTAAAGCTCTATATAGCACAATTGCTTATAACGACATACCACACTAGCTGTCAGTTTTAATAAAAAAATATTACAAATATAATAGTGAATGATTGAACTCATGACCTACATCTTAAGAGTAACATGCTTTTAAACCATTATACAAACTCTTTTGTTTGTTAATAATTTTTATTTATATATTACTATTCTCGCGTGCTTTCATTCAAAAAAACTAAATTGTTAACAATTGTTTGTCTGCAGTGTCTCTAAATTTATAAACATACAAAATTAGATTTATGAAAGAAATAAAGAATTAATTTAATTAATACTATAATTTCATACGAAAAGTAGAATTGACAAAATGTATTCCCCGATCTAGTTGGATTTCTGAATAAACATAAATGTGAATATTTTTCTTTCTCTTTTATTTGAATATTAATTAAATCCCTCTAATATTGATTAACCCACTTGAGAAGAAAAACATTATTTTTTATTGCTATATTCAAAGTTTATCTTCCCAAGATTCAAATATTCATGCAAAAATTACGCTTTTTTCATATAGTTACAAAATGAATAAATTATAATGTGTAAAATGTTTATCCCTTTAAAGAAAAACAGTTGTAATTATTAACATTTATAATGGGAAGTATTAACAAAAAATTATAGTTTTTCATTAATCTAAACTAATGATATACATGTTTAATTAATTAAACACATTAATTCTTTATTAAATATTAAAAAAGAATTAATGTAATTAATATTTATAATTTCATACGAAAATTAGAATTGACAAAAGGCATTCCCCTATTCCGTTGGATTCCTGAATAAACATGAATGTGAATATTTTTCTTTCTCTTTTATTTGACTATTAATTAACTTCCTCTAATATTGATTAGCCCAATTGAGAAGAAGACCATTATTTTGTATTGCTATCTTCAAGTTTATCTTCTCGAGATTCAAATATTCCTACAAAAATTACACATTGTTTTTGACCTATAGTTACGAAATGAATAAACTATAATGTGTAAAACGCTTATCCCTTTAAAGAAAAACAGTTGTAATTATTAACATTTATAGCGGGAAATATTAATAAAAAATTACAATTACAATTTTTAATTAATCTAAACTAACGATATATATGTTTAATTAATTAAATATTCAATTTAATTGAGATAATTTATAAAAAAAATAAAAGTTCTTAAATGAAATTTATTATCCGATAAATATGAGTTATCAAGTAAGTTCCTCATTCATATTTATTTCTATTGTTTTATTATTATTTGACGAATACATGTTATTAACTATGTTTCTTATTCATATTAATTATTTTTCATTGTTTTATGAATTATAAACTACAAATTTATTGCTAAAAAAATTACAAACTACAAATATTTTAATGATATCGATACTTGTCCATCATAGCATAATTTATCTATAATTTAAATAATTAAATGATGATAAATATTATCAGGTAAAAGAGAATAAAATGTCAAAAAATACCTTATTAACAGACTTTTTAGTAGAAAAACTGCTGTACATAGATACTGCAGACTAATTTACTTATATATATGCTACTTTTGAGAGATTATATTTGTTATTTACTAGACTAAAATAGCAACGTGATATTATATATGGGTATTTCTATAAAATAAAATAAAGTATCACCCGATTAAAAATGTATGTGATGAAAAGAGATATTATTCGGTTAAAATGGTAAATAGAGAAGATACTTTCTTATGAGTATGAAAATTTTTATGTGAACAGATATCAAGTGAATACGTGTATATACTTACTCATACGTATTACTAGACTATTAACTAATAATATTAAATAAGTTAGATGATATAAACGTAAAATATAGTAAAACTTTAATCAAGTACTTAAACGGGTAATTATTAATATATTATCAATAAAACATTAATTTAACGTGTCAAATACTAATTTAAAATTGTATATTTGCTGCTTTTGTTATGCAAATCCAATGACACGAATTTGTTCCATATTTTATTGTTCATTATTATTGAATTTTTTTAGAATTAGTCTTCCTATGCAACACATGGGTGAGATACTAGAATCATAGTTATTATAGTTCATTGTGATTCGATTATTTGATTGCTACTTATTATAACTTTATAAAGGTTGAACCTGTAAACTTAAATGACGTATTTGGAGGGGACCTAAAATTATGAACTCAGTTATGCAGCTAAATTTATTCTCAATATTCAAATATTTTACTACATATATCCAGTGGTGATATACGATTCGCATATTAATTAGTAATTCTAGTTAATGCAACTGGTATATTGTACTTTATTTATGACATGTTGTCTAAAAAAATAAACTTACGCGTTAATTTTGTTACAAATATACACTATAACACTTACTTTTTTAAGAATTATATTTTTTTATTTGCTAAACTATAATAACAATGTGATATTATGGGTACTTACATAAAATAAAATAAAGTATCACCTAGTTAAAAAAGTATGTGAGGAAACGAGGTATTATCCAGTTAAAAAGGGTACGTCGAATGTACTTTCTTACATGGGTATGAAAATTTTATCTGAACGGGTATCGAGCGAATACGGGTAAGCACATTACATGCCCGATACATATTATTAGACTATTAACTAATAATATTAAATAAGTTAAGTAATTTAAAAGTAAAATATAGTAAAGCATTAATCGGGTACATAAAATGGTAACTATTAATATGCAATTAATAAAACATTAATTTAACGCATCAAGCACTAAATCAAAATTATATATTTACTGATTTTGTTATACAAATCTGATGACACATATCTGTGCAATACATGGGTGAGACTTCTTTCAATTTCACCATTGGCAATGACATTGGTGTTGTATGATATTTTTAGGTATCTTGGTATTCGGTTTTTTAAGAGACTTCGTTTATTATATTTAACGATAGTTACACTTTATTTTCATTTTCAGCTTTTAATCTAAGGTAAGCACGAGTACAATATAAAATATGATATTATTTACTTTTACAATATTACAATGCAATCATACATAAATACATACATGAATAAAATGGGTTGTGCCGTGTGAATTTTTTTGAGTTTTTCTGTATGATCTCAATCCAATTAATTACATTATCTTTTAATATTCTTGCTGGCCATCTTCACAACTGGATTTCTGCTATCAAAATTTATTGTCAAGGTGAATTATATGAATCTCTTTTATTTTATCAATTATCCGAAATACTTTTTTGTTTCCGTTGTCACTAATTAAAAAAGGAACATAAATTATGACAACATTAATTGCATCGAATATCACTAAATTTTTACCTTACTTGAAAATGGTTAAATACTATTTAGCCGTCAATAATTATAATAAGAACTTTAATTTAATAGGAATTAGGTATCTTCACTTTAATTATCAACAATTAAATCACCAAAGTTATATATAATTATAAGAAGGTCATTTTCTTAAGGCTGTATTATTACATTATCATCATCAAATAGATCGGAAGTCTCAAATAATAAAAAAATAATTACTCTAAATGACACATTTTACTGGAGAGTAAAAGTAGAAAAATAATTTTAGGGTTCATAAAGTATTTAGAGTCTATCTTGATATATAATTTCAAATAAATTTTAATCGGTTGCCATGCATCACAAAGATGGTAATGCTATCATTTTATCATATTCAAACAACAACTTCTATTAAAAATCTTTACAAATCTGAATTCTTGAATGCGATACGATATTCTAGAATTTTCGGCCATAAGTCAAAGTTAAAGATCCGTATTCTTGATATATTATTACGAAATTTTTATCATTCGACTACATTACGTAGTAGCACGAGACTTATAATCTCAAGACATAGAGATCACATCATTTAGGTAAAAATTCTATCTAGATCTGATGCATGTAACAAATTTTTTTATTGTACGTGTGCTCTTCCGATCTATCCAAGACTTCCTTTTACAATACAAATTACATTGTAAATGTCATAGTTTTTATAATCTTTTATGATATCAGGTATCTAAATTTTTATTAAACTACTTTTGCTGTATGAATTTTTTATTGGATCTCTACCCGTGCATCACAAGGGTGAAAAATCTAGTAGTAATAATAATAATAATAATAATAATAATAATAATAATATATTAAAGGAGTAAGGTGGTGGATATTTTTTTCCCACCTTTTGTCTGGCTTCTTAAGATATTTGGTGATGTCATTTCTGATTTCACCTTCTATATATACCATTTATTTATTAATTTATTTTGCTGCATAATCTTGAAATAATTAGCTATATAAGGAATGCTTACCTTATCTGTGATTTTTACCATCAATTTAATTTCAATTTTGACAATTTGATTGAGTTATTTTTTTAATTGGGCATCGTTATTTTGGTGCTATCACATAATGCAAAATCTTACTCGACTTAATTACACGACGTTTCATAATTGATAATTTCACTTGGATGGAATTTTTTTATTTTTTCCTGGGTACACACTTGGACTTAATTTGAAGCTTCGCAAGTATTTGTTTTGTTTCAAAAAAAATAGTAATATTTATTATTCGAATTACTATTTCTTGAATTACCATTTATTTAACTATGCTAAGAGAGAAGAAAAAACCATAACTACACTTATATATAAATATATTTAAAATAAAACATATGCATAGCAAGTCTCTAAGCTAATAAATTTCTAAAAATCTGTATCAGTTAACTTTAATTGTAAATTTCAATTTTTAATGAACTTTGAAGAACTTTTTATATGGTTATTACAATGCAATAAATCAAATTGATTTTTTTAAATTATAGTACTCCAATTTACCGATTGTGTAATTAAATTGGAATTTTGATAATTTCCTATGGAACAAAAATTTCAGTGTGTCGTTTTATATATAGCCTTACTATATTTGAGGTTGGATTATTTGTGTGAGCAATGGACTGCAGGTTGATATGGTTTTGCTGTAATAGTTATTCAATAATTTCTATTAAATATTTTACTTTTATTGAATCACCCCAATTAATTTTTATTTATGTAGAATTAAATGGTACAAAAAATGTTGCCGACAAATAAATCCAAATATGGTAGAATGGTTATAAAACCAATTGGGGCACCATCTGTAGAGGCAGTAATCCGGCCCAAATTATTGTGCAATATTATGATGAGGTCAGCAAAATTATGGGCGGAAAAATTAAAATTGAGAATCTAAATCTAATTGAAAACTCTTGTATTATATATTATATGATTAATTAAATAAAAAATGAAAATAAAAATATATAGGTATAAAAATGAGCCACTAAACTGGTAATTATGTACGCCGACCAGTGCCCAATTTAAGTAGAGATGGGTACGGGGATATGACAAACTATTTTTTGAGGGGTAGGGTAATAGGTATAGCATGCCCAATCCCGACCCAACCCATTGTTATTCCCAGACCTCGAGAAATAAAACATTTTATTTTTCTCTGTGACTATACCATAATGAAAATTTTGTAAACTAAGAAATGCTAGTTAAACCATATTTATCTATATATTTATTATATAGAAAAGAAGTAATATGATAACAACTTGATTTAAAAGCATTTAAAAATAATTAAAAATTAACATATTAACTAAAAAGAAAATAGTCTAATTCAAATTAAGAAATACTTATTAGATAATATATATATTAAAAATTTTTTAATTAAAAAAAATCTGGATATAGTAAATCTATCATAATACCTAAGGAGATAATATATATACATATATATGGGTAACATACCCTATAAAAGAGCTCATTTTTACGTCTCATTAAATATATTTACTTAGAGAATATTCTCTTCATATTTCTATTTTCAATTTGATTTTTTATTAAATTTTTTATTTTTTTATTATGTAATCTTATCTTATCTTTTATATATATATATATATATATATATTAAAGTAAGATAGTGACCGTATGTAAATTTTCTCGCCAAAACTACTATTCTACTTATATATTCCTCTTTTTCATTTATTTTTTTAATAATAATATATACACATTTCTAACAAATTTAACTTCAAATTAATCTCTAATATCTTTTTTATATGTTTTTATTATATACACGTATATAGAATATATGTAATTATGATATATATTATGATATGTATAATAAAAGTTGTATCTTGGTTTTAGATTTTCGAGTCGAGATATTTTCTAAATAAATAAAAAATAAAATAATAAATATATATCTACTTTCCTGCTTATATATGCTTTTATTTTTCATATTTTCAATCTTATCTATATCTATATATATATATATATATATATATTATCTATATATTAATAAAATGAGAGGTGCTGTGGTACTGTTTGACCGCAATTTTCCCGCCTAAAATGCTTCAAGTGGGGGCTTTTTGGTCATTTTGATTGCTTTGTGGTAACCAATGCGGTAACTTTGATGTTTATCCCTTCTACTTTTTGGTTTTTAATTTTTGAATTATCTCATCTTCATAATTCTATCTTATCTTTATAATTCTATGTTTAAGTTATCTTATCTTTATATTTTTAAATCTTCCTTTCATTTCAATGTGAAAACAACAATCAAGAGCAGATTTATTCAAAGGTTTGAGAA